>SNQJ01S0020237.1:0-20299 GCA_010110895.2 Picea sitchensis
AAGAAGACCTAATAGAAGCTTCCGCTTCTAGAAGGATCTTCCTCTAGATGCTTCTCTTAATAGACATATTTAGTATAAATAAGGGGCGAGGGTATGAGAACCCTAGCTTGGAGATTATTGTAACAGAGCGCTGCTCGACTGGAAGTTGCCCCCTCGAAGATGCCTGTGAACATTGCTTTCTGAATCAAAGTGCTTTTTCTATTGCTATTTCGTATATCATTTCTGTGTATTGTGAAGATTATGCTGGATATTTTACTGTTATTCTGCCATTTCTAGCATTTTCTTTATGTTCTGCATATTTTATATAACTGGTATCTTGCAATTAATCAACTTTAATTTACATTCGGGGCGTCAGATCAACATCAACTTTAATGAAAGGTAAGCATCAATTCCAACTATACGGCGCATGTAATCCAAATTTTAGTTCAATCCAACAACCTCGATATTCAAGGTGCAAAAACAAAAACCACCTTACTCCAAGGCATACGATTAATCAATACTGAGACCAACTATAATTAAACACAAATTCCAAGATGCGTGTGTGGTCTACATACTGCATTAGTCATAAATCAAATTCATTACAATGCGTGCAATATTTATTCAATTAGGAACTCATACACCAACGCGGTTTAGCAGTGAAATAGACTCTAGTGAAATCAAGACACGAAATTATCTAATTACTACAACATTTGTACAATGATAATGAAAGACGCAAGAGAAAGCAACCTTTAAATTAATCCTACGTCACCATATGAGGGGCACAAGAGAATTCATCAAGTCTTTGTGGCATAAGGTAAACTATTCATTACCCAACCTATCATTAGTGCAAGGGTTCTATGAGTGTACAAGGTTAAGCACGCAACTTCTCTCCATGATATGCCTGCCCCCTTCACATATAGTCATAAATGAATAAAAAACAATTGAGCTAAGAAGAGACCAAAAATAGATCAACTAACTAACAACCCTTAATAACACCAAAAGAAAAAGGACTAGATTAAATTCTTCAAGATTACAAAGGTGCCAACACTAGGATCTTCCCTTAGCTAAAAGAAGGGTAAAAGAGGTGCCAACTATGTATCATAAGGGTCTTGATAGTTGTCATCCTTAACCTTGGTAGGGATCCCAACCTCATAAGGCGCTATAATGAACTACCATATGTAATTTGTCCTCAACAAACTGAAAGAATAACCCAACATGGTGTAACCTACAGCAACAAGGTTCACTAGGTTTAAGGATTGAGGAATTAGAACCCAACTCAACTGCCCTTTTAAAAAGGAGGAAAAATTGGAGCAGATTGGCACCAGAATTAAAAACTAAAGACAATGTAATCACTGTTTACAGATTTAAGCAATCCTCCAAGCTTACTCTAAAGGAGGTTACTTACACCCCTTAGCGTCCACTGTAGGAACCTTAAGATGATAGACAAGTGCCTCCATTCAACAGAAAGAAACCTCTAACAATCGGTGCCAGATGGAAAACATACACACCAATAATTAAATTTAATAGTTTATTCATTCTTCAGGGTGATTAATAAAATAAAGCAACTTCCTTTATCAAGTGGAAAACAGATACTACGACCTCTATCAAGAGTAATTTCACCTCTTCGACAACCAAAAAACTGCCTCTGTTTTAAAACGATGCACTGTAAACATCTGGTACTAGACAGTAAGGTATAAAAACAGTGGTAATCATGTTGTTGTAAGAACCAAGGTAGTTCTTGTAAAACCCAGTACGTAGTTATTGTACTAACCAGCGTACATGTTGTGTTTCTACCTGCTTAGTATCTAAGAGATCATTATCATTGAGTCAAGGAAGGTTTAAAGGCTGAATCCTAAGTGCATCAACGGGGAGGGGTTCCAGAGAATAATGGTAGGGGAAAGGAACATGCGTTGGGCGAATTACACATCAACGCGGCGGAGACTAGTGAAAATATACGCAGAGGATAAGCACTGGAAAGCAGAGAGTAAAGAAGATCGTTGTGCCATGGAAATAAAAATTCAGGGTTTAAAACTCCCCAGATCGACGCGGAATTTTTTTTAAGATCAATGGTCATTTGTTTTAAATCAAGGGTTCATTTAACACAGCAGCCTTAAGAATTCTAGACTCTGAATTGTCTAAGGGTTGGCAGCCATACCATTACCCGACTGAAGACTGCTTGGAAACAATTAAAGAAATTATATCCTAAAGATTGTCCTCTAACTAGCCACGAAACACCAGATCAAATCAGAAACCCACAATGCTATGTTCGACCACATAATAAAATATCAGAGGATTCATAATGGAAGTAATTCTCAATGCAAGCCTTGAAGCGCACATACAAATTATACAGGTAATTTAATCACACAACCTTCTTCGTTTTCAGATCAATTACTAAGTAAATTCACCCACTACAGATCTTGAAATCCATTACAATTTTCATTAATATATAAATCCATATACAGAATTTAACTGATTACAAATGAAATTTTAACATGAGTACCATAGTTGGCAAAATGGCTTGTTGATGTCCTTCGTCCGTTGGTGTTCCTCTGACTGAAACTTGTGTGTGTCCTCTCCTTCGTTTGTTAATCATTGAGACCTCACCGATACCTCCCAGCCAATGCTAGGATTACTCTTCTTCCCCCTTAACCCCCCGAGCCGCAAAGGGGCTACGCACACAAACCAGAGAATGTTATCTCTCCGCTCGCCTCGCAAGGTCGAGCTATCGCTTGTTATCTGAGCTGGGTGTCCCAACTCCCACAATGAAAATCAGTGAAGAATAAATACGGCAGTATAACCTTACGAATATTGGACGTCCCTTCTCTCCTCCTTCGTCATTCCTTTTATAGAGTTTTCTTAAAGATTTGTTGCCAAAATCCTCATTAATTTCTGCTTTATTAAAATTTAATTAGGATAAACCTCTCCCGTACACATGTCACCCGATCCCTTAGTTGCACCAGAAAATCAATTTATTAATTAATTAAATTTTCCCATTTCCCTCACCCACCTAAAAGCATTCCTAAAAACTCTCCTTGGTGTTCCTTTATTCCCTTTCAATTCTCAAATGACTGACGTCTTTCTTAAAACCTAGTTGAGTTCACAATTAGAAGGTCCCAAAGACTAGATTCTCTATTATGTTAGACATTCATCTTTTTCTTTAAGTTTCCCCTTTTCTTTAAGTTCCCCTTTTTATCTAAGTTCAGAATTAGCAAGTTTAGACATAAACAACAATTTACCTTTTTAATAATTTAACCCTTCATTAAAATTTTACTTTAATTATTAATGTTTGAATTTTTTTTACCCCCTCCTTGTTAAATGTCCATTTAGTTTTTTGTTTTTTTTAACATGTTCTACTTAGACCTAGGTTTTAAATTCACTAGACTTGGTGACAGTTTTTAAGGGAAAAATTAGTTATTAAACTTTACTTATAACATCATTCATTTTAAGGCTGACCAGGTCCTAAGGAGGCATAGTTTTCTTGGTACTAGGTTTATTAACTTACCAGAGTTAAAATCGTGACGTGCCCTTCAAGATGCACTACGTGCTCCAAGGGTGTCACTCGCCTGCATTCATGTTTTATTCGCGCAACATGCCCTTCAAAATGCGCTACGTGCTCCAACAGTACCACTCGCATTTTGACTAATTTTGGTAGACGTCAAACCCCTAGAGTCAATACTCCATCAGGTGACCTTGTGGGAGAGTAAGGGCCTTTAAGGAATAAAGACCCTACCTTATTGTGCACCCCTTAGAATCATCATGAGCAATTGTCACAGTCTTCCCTCACGGCATCGTGGATCTCTCGAACTAGGTAATCGTTAACCTACAGTTCGATCCACGGTGGGAGTGCTAGTAGGTTGTGGCAGGGTTGCTGCCACACCTCTCCATCAATGTATTTGGTTGTCGTGTGTGACCCCTTTACTCCAAATGTGAGTCTGATTAGCAAGCTATCGTCATCCTGCATCCATCAATGAAACATGTCAGTGATCCATAAACAACATCATAATATACCAGTCATATGTCACATATGCAATTAACAGAAATACTCAAACCACAAGTAGTCCACTCCCTGACTCGATCCAGAGTCCAAGGGGTCCATCGATTCCATCGACATCCTCAATCTATCTAGAGTCCTGCACACTTAGGAAAAACCAGTCAATAGCACATGTCGACACATATATAATCAAATAACGTATCATCATATCCAAAACATCATCATAATCCATAAGCGAAACAGTCACTCATATGATGAACCGGATCACTTGCACGCAAGTGTCCTCCAAGAACAAGTCAAATCAGGTGTGTGCAAGAGCAGGATGTTACATCGATTATCTACTTGGTCCTGAAAATCATTCTTGTTGTGTTTCAGTTTGTATGGAAAGTTTATATGGTGAATCTTTTACCGTTATTTCAATTCCTGGAGCTGTAATGTAAATTTTTTTTTATATATCATTTGTATTTTGTCGCTTTCTCCCATGCTGCCATGTTCCCTTTTTATTTTTTAGTTTAACTGACATTGTTTTTTGGGGGATTTCTTTTAGTTTTATTTATTTTTTATTTTTTTTTTGTTTTAGTTTTAGAACTTGTTTTCCGATTGTACATATTGTGTTCATCTCTTGTTTTGAATGATAGTGTTCCCTGAGCTGATTTGACTCCTTTGTTTGACCTGAGGATTAATCTTTGTGTTTCATTGTGGGGAAGGTCTAACTCTAGTCATGCAATTAAGACAATCTTACAAGTTGTGATAATTGTGGTGGAACACATGTGCCTATTGAGCATACCATGATAATCCATAAGTAGAGGAAAAAATGTTTATTTTTTATTTTCTTTGAGCTCCATCCATCTCACATTAATAATATGGCTACTATTGTGATGGTTTTTGGGGAGTCATGTGGCTTAAACTTAAATGCATAGCATCTACAGAGAAAATCAAAGAAGTCTTGTATCACCCTACTTCCTTCACAACCTATTTGCACAAAAAATATTTATATACAAATATAAAAGGGTGAGCATAATAAAAAGGAATTTGAAAGCACTATTAATAGTGTGGGAAGTACAGGTAAACCCGTCAAGGCTATGGATGCTCACTAGCAGCGGGACCATCCTTGTATTGTATTGAGGAAACTTCAACAGGGATATGGACGTTTGTTGGCAGCGAGGAAATCTTGGGAAAAGAGAGATGAGGAAAAAACTTATGTAGATGTATGTTTGTTATCAAAGTGAAAAAAAACCAAGGTCAAACTAAAACCAATCATAAGTGTGTGTCTAGTTAAACAAATTTACATCACTAATTGACTCTTTGAAATGGGTATGTTAGATGGAAAGTACTTGAAATGTTGGATTATATCTTTTAGAAATTTGGCATCATTGTGGTACACATAACCTTTGGAAAATTTCCTTCAATTTATGAGCTTATCCCTAACATTAATATTGGAGGTAAAGGCCCTATATTTCTATGACAGAGATAATTGGTTCTTCCAATGTGTCACCATTTGTTGTGGCCACAACATCCCTCTATTTATTTTTCTTTTATAAGAAAAAGGAAAGGGGGGGCCCACCAATTTTTTTTATCTCTAATGCCTAATATACTACTACTATGATGCCATTGTATATTCTTCGAGTATCGAAGGGGTTAGGGGCTTGGATATTTAATGATTTCTTTTCTTTGAGGAGGTTTTCATTTCTCAAGATCTCTTTTCTAATTGTACATTTTTTGTGTTGTTCTTCAATAGATCTTTGTTTTCTAATGCTCACTCTATCCATTGACATGCTCCTTCTAAATATTCTTTTGGAAATCTCTTACCCACTGACCAAATTAGTGTTTGATTAATGTTTAACTTAAATTTTTCTATGATCACTTCATGCTTTATATTTTACCTTGGCTTGAAGTGGTGTTCATGAAGGCACAAGTTATCTCAAATCAGATCAAAGATTGTCACAATTGAGTTATAACAAAAAGATATCAATGCATGGTATGGCTGAGGAAAAGAAATTGAAGGCTAGTCTTACAATGTGATCATGAAATTAAGGAATTCTAAGGTCAAGTCTAAGTAGCCTAGGATGACCCCTATAATGCATTATATCTCCTTGTCTAGAAAACCTGGGTAGCATTCCATTGAACCTCTTAGGACTATTCATAGTATTAATTTTCCTTTTGAATTTAAGGTTTGATCATTCTCTTGTTCTTTTAATGATTATTGATGCCATGAGAAGGTTGTGTAGGCATTTTAAACCTTGACCTGATTTGGATTCCCCATGTAATATAATCATCTTCTTGTAAATTTCTTATGCTCTCATTTCGATTTCATCATCCTGGTCATTTCTCACCTTAAAGAAATTTTGGCAAGTTGTCCTCTGAATGGGTTAAATGTTATTTCATTAACTGGTTTTAAAAAAATTGAACACAATGTTGATCCTATTTGATTGCAAGTTTCAATTCTCTATCTTCCACCTTTAAGAGAATTTTCTTTTAAGGATCTATTGATTTCTTATGCATTGTATTATAATGTCATATCACTGCATCATTGAGAAGTAAATAGTTGGAGTTGATAAAAGATCATATAGTCTCGTCACATCTTCTTTCTTGCTCAATGATTTTGTGGTATTCCCACTTATGTTTGTGTAGGATAGGAGTGACTAAGAAGAGTGGTTACTTTCCTTCTACTTAATGCTCCTAACGTTTATAGAATGATCATGCAAACTTGTGAATAAACAGAGAACTAGAATGTGAATACATTGACTAAGAAGAATAAATTGTGAACTACATTGAAGCCTCGTTACCCTATGTTCATAACATTGCTTGAGAGCTTGGGGTGATGAATTCGAGAGTATATTATAGTGCAACCATTAATATCAATCCTACATGGAAATGTTCTACATTTAAATGCTTGACAACTGAATCACTTCCATCTCTCATGCTTAAATTCACAATATCATCATATCATTAAGGAAGGAATAGTTGTTTTTGATAGGAGAGAGAAATGTGTTTTAAATTTTTTATGCCTATGCATCTATTTCTTTCACTATGCTCTTGCAAATTTGCTTACCTCGAATATATAGAGTTAATACTAATATTTGGATTAATTTTTTTCTGGATAATTATTTTAGGAGTAGAGGATGCCAAAACCGAGGTGGAATAAGATAAAGAAAACATGGAACGAAAACCTTAAGTTTGGTGCATGATGTAGAAGCCTTGGAACGCTTTGCAAAACCATGGAAACCTTAATTTTTCCTTGGGTGTAGATTTTAACCTTGTACAATTAATTAATCCAAATGGATTCTTAATAAAAACAGATAAGATACAATGGCACACGCACATTACACATATATTTTACCATGGAAACCCAAACCGGGAAAAACCAACAACATGTTTAGAGTTGCACCTCTAATTATTTTATTATCATGCATCTTGATTTTTTACAATACAATATATATATGATCTCACAGTATCCAAAACCCCTAATACATTGACCTATATTAGTAAAAAACCCTAATTCCTTAACTGAAATTAGAAAACCATCAGTGAAAACCATGTGTTGAAAAAACACTAACAATGGATGTAAAAAAATGCCAAAACAAAATAGGGGTTGTTTCCCCATGTGTCTAATACAACACAGATACTAGGTTTGGTCGTGCAAATATTATAACACATACCCAAAATTCTACCACTTGTTGTTTTCTTTGCATATAGGGGGTCACATGATTACATAGTCAACAATCCAAGGCAACGATGCCCACTATTTCTTTGCTCTAGGAGAACTTCTCAGTGCTCACTAACTTTTTCAATGAATCTACAACATTCTTCAAAGTTTCCACCTCCATCATCAACACCTTCTTTTCTTCAACCATATCTCTCAAAAAGTGATATTGAACATTAATATGCTTTGTCTTTGAATGATAATAAAGGTTCTTTGCCAAGAATATTTCACTCGAACTATCACAATCTATCCTTATAGCTTGTTGTACCAACCCAATACCTAAACGCAATATTTGTAACCATACTCTTTCCTTTCTTGCATGAATGGATTCCATGTATTCAACGTTTGTAGTTGAGAGTGCCACTACAGCCTATCTTTTTCTCATCCAATTGATTTCTCCTCCAAACAGGTTAAAAACCTACCCACTTGTAGATCTTCTGTGATATATATCTCCAACTCAGTCTACATCAAAAAATCCATGTATGTCCAACACTCTATCCAATATTGGTCTTCCTTAGTAACACAATCCATAAGTAGTAGTGTCACGGAAATACATGAAAACCCTCTTTATTGTTTCCCAATGCTCCTTCCCTAGTTTTGACATACACCTACTCAAAACTCCCACTGCATGTGCAATATCCGGTCTAGTACATACCATTGCATACATAAAACTACCAACCACACTAGCATATGGAACATGGGACATGTACTCCTCCTCTTCTTTTGTCTTGTGACACGGATCTACAGATAAATTTACACCTACGGGAATAAAAACCATGATCGGTTTATATTCTTGCATATTAAACCTCTGCAATATTGTCTCGACATATTTCCTCTAATTTAACCAGAGTTTCATGTTTTCCCAATAATCTCTTTTAATTTCCATTCCCAAAATGATATTTGCAGCACCAAGATCCTTCATGTCAAATTTATAGGACAACTAAGTTTTCACATATTTGATAATATCCTTGTTGTTTCCTATGAGCAACATATCATCCACATACAAGACCAAATAAATAACAAGATCACCGATTACTTTTAAATACACACAGTGATCTACTTTGCTCCTTGTGAATCCAAGTCCCAATATATAAGTAACAAATTTTTGATACCACATCCTTGGTGATTATTTTAACCCATATAATGACTCTTTCAACCTGCATACCAACTCTTTATTTCCCTTCAAAGCAAAGTCTTTTGGTTGCTTCATGTATATTTCTTCTTCCAAATCTCCATGTAGGAATTTTTTCATCACATCCATTTGTTCTACTTCAAAATCAAAAGCAACAACAAGAGATAAAACAAATCTAATAGAAGTTAACTTGGCAACAGGAGAAAAAATTTCACCAAAGTCAATTCCCTTTACTTGGGAATAACCTTTTTCTACTAATCGAGCTTTGTATTTTTCCATGTTTTCTTCTTCATTCAACTTATTCTTAAACACCCATTTGTTTCCAATGGGATTTCTTCCAGTTGGAAAATCCACTAGATCCCAAACCTAAATCTTGTCCAAAGCTACCATTTCTTCAACCATGGCCTTTTTCCATAGTTTGCCTTCCTCTGAATCCACTTCCTCCCTAACAGTTCTAGGATCATCATCAGTAATAAACAAAGCAAAATTTTAATGGAAATCAAGTGGAGTATACCTTTATGGTTGTTTTATTTCCCAAACCGATCTCCTCAATGCTGGAGTATGAGGCTCTTCTTATTATTATTATAGTTCTTCTATAGAGTCTGATTCATTATCCTTCCATTCAAACTCTATTTCCTCTAGTTCTTATTCCCTTGATAGGACTTCATGTTTGCGAACGTCTTTGATTTCTCTAAATACCACATCTTGGTTGTACACTACCTTCTTAGTTTCTAGGTTCCAAAGCTTATAAGATTTCAGAACATCTTTATAACCAATAAAGATACACTTTTAACCCTTTTTATCTAGCTTACTCCTATTTTTCTTTGGAACGTGAACATAGGCATTACATTCAAATACCTTGAGATGTGTAAGAGAGGGCTTCTTACAAGTCCATACCTCATGTGGAATATTTTCATCTAGTGCTAATGAGGGTGATTGATTGACCAAGTAACATGCAGTACCCACTACCTATGCCCATAATTCCTATCCTAACCCATCACCACTGGGCATGCTATTTCATTTTTCCATCAATTCCATGTTCATCCTTTCTGTAACTCCATTTTTTTCAGGTGTGTACGGAGTATTCTTCTGCCTTTCTATACCACACTTCTTACAGAATTCTTCGAATTCATTTCCATATAATTCTCCATTATTATCCATCATCAACACCTTAATTCTCTTCTCTATTTGATTCTCCACAAGATCCTTAAACTCTTTGAATTTTTCAAAGACTTCATATTTATTCCTAAGGAAATAAATCTTTGTATTCCTCAATAAGTCATATATAAATGAGACATAGTACACATATTTTCTTAGTGATGGAACTAACATAGGTCTAAACATGTCACTTTGCACCAATTGTAACATCCCCTCTTCCCTTGTAGCACCATAGGATAATCCTACATGATTTTGCTTCCCATATAAGAAATGTTCATAGAAATAAAAATCTAGAGAGAAATTGGACATGCCTTCAAGCATACCTTTATTGTGTAGTACTCAAATTCCCTTCTCTCCGATGTGCCCCAGTCTTTGATGCCACAACATAGTCTTTCCTCTAGAGACTGTAGGATTTTTTTCTTCTTTATCTCCAATCTAAGGTAAAAAAGAACTATTCCACCCATAACTAATAGTTCTTCCCAGCATCTTATACAGGGTTCCCATCCAAACTCCCTTTAGCAACACCATTTCCCTTTGAACCATCCTGTAGGTTTCTTTCTCAAACACTGTTTTTACCCCTGCACTGGCCATTTTGCTTACATAAATAAAATTTATGTCCAATCTTGGGATGTGCACAACACCAAGGAGTGTTATAATCCTTCCATCCATGAGCTTCAATTTGAATTTTCCTCTTTCTATGATTTTGGTTGTTGATTCATCACCTAGGAAAACATCATCTCCATCATACCTTTCATACTCACAAAACCATTCCCTATGAGGATTTGTAACAAACCCAACCCCCTATGTACCCTTTTAAGAGATGGGGTATTAAAAAATTTCTTTTTCTCAATCATCTCAATAGCTCGTCTCAAGGGAACCATTTTCTTTTGTTCATCAAGATATTTCCAATGACTGTCACCATGCTCCAAACCGAGCATTGGATCAAAATTTATGGTTTCCCAAAGTTCTCGAGCCTCCATTGGCCCAATGCCACCTTAGTACCACATGGAATCTGCGTGGTCTCTTAATACTTGTTTCATTTGATGTTGCATCTTCCACCAGTAACATTAAGTTCACATGTACAGTCCCTTGACCTATCTTCATCGTCGTTTGGTTTTACTCCCACAAAGCCTAAAACACCCCAACACTATAAGCTTCGATGGAGATCTCATATCGATATTACATCTGATCCATCCATCCTTGGGCCAAGCATCTTATGAATCTAATTACATCAACGTTCCCAAATAACATGGGGGTTATCATCAACACCCCAACCAAAATTTCTGACGATGATCCATTAATCAGACCCATCCTAGATTTGACAGTCCTCGTATCGATCATCCAACAACCCTAAGTGAGTCAGTGACTCTAAATTGCATGACAGTTAGCTATCCTCTCATTTGACATTTTTTGATCTAGCGGTTGAGATAGAATATCCACCCTGCACCGACCAATGGTCCAAATGTTTCATCCTTTCATCATCATCGGCGTTTCATAACAATGCCTAACAGGTCTTCCCTTTGAACCCCGACGATATTACACATGGATCAGCGGTTTAGATCCACTAGCCCACATATCCAATGGTCATAGAAATTAAAAAAGGCCTAGAGGACCTTCTCATCTAACGGGACCCACCTTGCTTGTTTGACCAATTACATAGTGACACCGGTCACCACTTGGGCACTTTGGTTGCCATGTTGGCACCCACACATCATCATGATGTCATTTTTATTCCTCTACTCTCAGAATATTCTCTCACCAATCAATGGTGGAGATCTATATTTCATAATCGCATATGAATGGATCTCATCATGTCATTGATTCCTTTATCCTCATCGACATTCTTGGACAACACACGGCCTTGCCAACCCTTCAAACTTTGATGAAAAACCAATATATAACTATCCATCTCGCGGTCTATGCTATAAAGCATTTTGGGTCCTCTAGGGACCACTCCTATCCCTTCAACCATTCCATTGGTGACAAGTGTCACTCGTAAGGACACACTAGTTGCACAGTTGTCTTGACACATGGTCCTACCACTGCCTACCACCTGGGTAGACATGTGGCATACATAATTCAATGTGGGTTTCTATCTCAAGGACCTCAATTCACCTTGACACATGGCATAATATCCACTGGACATGTGGCACCATCACAACCTGACATGTATCATTTTTTTTCCTATGGATTCTCTCCTATAGGTGCCAAGTCATCATGACTTGTGGCACAATCCTTTCTTGACATGTGGCACCATTTACATCACCCTCTTAATCCCTTTGGTAGGAGATCAATGGTCTAGATATCCTTTTGTAGTTCCTTTGATCATAGTAGATCAATGGTCCATATCTCCTCTTGAATTTCCCTCGTCCATGGTAGATCAATAGTCCATATCTACTCTTTGAGTTCCTTCGTCCATGGAAGATCAATGGTCTAGATCTTCTCTTGGATTTCCTCCTTCGAAGTGCATTTCCTTTGGTATTGCAAATTACTTTGAATGGTACCCTACCATGAATGGCTAGGATATACTGTCTCTCCAGATCGACGGTCGATATTAAATCTTCCTCCGACACCGACCGAGGGTCTATATCTAACCATCAGGCCAAATTGACAGCCATGATCCTCCAAGGAAAAAAAAGATTTTACAGTGATCTGTGTCATATATTTGATCTCATCTCTACACTAATCAACAGTTTTGATCTTGTTGGAGGGATTCTTCTGACATATCAACGGTCCATGTTACCTCCCAAGGGTTCAGGGTCGTCGGACTTTGTATAATCCCCAACACTCGGTTGCTCCTGGCAACGATACCTCTCCTAACAAAGGGTTGAGATTTATCCTCCCCTTCAAATCAATGGTGGAAATTTCTCCTTGATTCTATGTTGGTTCCTTGACTGGTTAACTCCCAGCTTAAGGACTGAGACAATTCCAGAATTCTTCCAGGTTCTTTATAAAGGTTTACCATGCCTTCATGTATCTCTCCTTTTCTCCAAATAACACTAAGGTTGTCCCTTTCACCATTTAAGTCATGTTCCTCATCTCCTATAACCCTTCACTACAATATAGGAGGTTTCACGGGGAGTTAAGGTTCTTTTTTCACGCAGAGGTCTTCCTTAGACACTGGGTATTCTAATACCTAACTCAAGGTGCATTTATCCACTTCTTCTAGCTGGGGTTTAAACCTTGTGACCATTCCAAGACTTAGATTCCTGGATTTCTCCACATCCAGGAGATCACTTTGGCTTTACTATCCTCTCTGGTCTCCTTGGGAAACTATTACAGTTAAGGTTTCATTCCTTCTATGAGTGTTACAGTGCTTCCTTCATTTCACAAAAGATCCATTACGACTATCGTATTATTGTATACACGGGATATAAAAACAATCAATACTTCAACCTTCTTATAGGTCCACCACTATTCAAGTGCACAGACTTGTAAATGGAACAAGATTATATCTAAGTAACAGACTTATACATTCAGGTATACAATACATGAATCAATCATTCATTCACCAAATTGCACAGAGCACAGAGATACTTATCTGTTACAAATTATAGCCAGTCAACTGATTGTGGGTGTTTTCCTTTCCACCCAACCATAGGATTTGCACGCTCAATCACTTTGGTTGCAGGCCACTCCCATTTCAATCCATGATATAACCAGGGAATTTTCTACACTCCCTCATGCATCATCTTGCAGCATATTTATTCCTTTGATTCTTGAACTCTCCTCGAGTTCTTATTCTATGCATATCTATATTGCACACTATTTCCTCCATCATATGAGGCCATCCTTTTGGGCATGCCCCCTCTTGCACGCACTCATGCATTCCCTTTCCTATATCCTCCTATGTCTCCTGCACAAAATCTTGAAAGATACAATGGCACACAAACACACATTACACAAATATTTTACCTTGGAAACCCAAACTAGGAAAACCAACATCATGTTTAGAGCCACACCTCTAATTATTTTATTAAAATGAATCTTCATTGTTTATATATATATATATTGTGGCATCTAAAACCTTTAATCCATTGACCCGGATTAGTGAACAATTAATTCCTTAACCAGAATTAGGGAACCATCAGCGAAAACCATGTGTCGAAAAACCACTAAAAATGGATTCAAAAAAACTCCAAAAAAAAAAAAATGGAGGCTATGCCCCCCCTGCAACTCCCTTGTGACCCCCCTGTGCACCTAGCGCAACGCAGATACTAGGTTTGGTCATGAAAATAGTATAACACATACCCAACATTGGGAAACCCTATATTTCTTTATATCTTTGCTTTAGCTTTGAAATGCATGACTATGGGAAACCCTTAATCTTAGTTCACTACAAGGAGAACACATTCTAAAGGACAATGTAAAGGTCTAGTATAATCATCTAATTTCAACCAACTTGTAATTTTTACACTTATTCGTAACATGTCCTAATGCTATTGGGACAATATATCAAGTACATTAAACAAAATCCTTGATTTTTAGAGACAAATATTCCAAAACATACAATTGCAGTAGCATTTAATTATATTGATTGTCATTCATCAATTGAACTATTGACATCGATCGAGTTGTGCGCATGCCTCATTTCTTCATCATTTGTAGGTGATATTGTACTTTGGTTTTTAACATAAATATTTCTTGATCAGCTCGTTTTTTATGTTTCACCCCTTCATCTTCCATCTACAAACATAGAAATAAGTTGTAATAAGTATATCTACATTTATATACATAGTAGAATATACATGATTGTGTCAATCAAAAAAAATACTTTAGCACCAAGTCTTTCATAAACAATACATATTCTTTCAAATCCATGCTTCATGAATTCTCTCAAAATGTCCTTTGTTGGTTGCATTCCATACTTTGTTTCATACATGTTAAATATGACATGGAAAAGCACAGTCGATAAAATCAATATAAGTTTTCTTGTTTCTTCAATAATAATAAAATAAGAGAAGTTAAACAATGTATCTACTTACAAATTGTTCAATTAAACTTGCATTCTTCAACATATACTCACAACCCATACTTAACACAATGTTTATCAATTCATGGGTTAGCTCCTGATCTTGATTTTATGAGTAGAACGAAATGAAAACAGATTATTAAAATATGTTTAACATGGAATAACAGATATACAGTAAAATTGGTTTCTATTCAATAAGGAAATAAGTTGAAACTATAAAATACAATAGAAAACAAGCTTGTTGGAATGGTGGCGTCTTATCTCTGAGAAGAGATGTGACGGTTGTGTTCATTTGCAAGAAGTTATTGACGCCCCACTTGATTATAATATCTCGTTCAGACAGCTACATGTATGAGATGAAGGCGGTAGCCTCTTCTATGTTTTGTATGATGATGTTCCCCCATAACAGGAAAATCATCACCATTGACCAACTTACACATTACGAGCCTAATCATTCCGCCAACATTGATAACATCATCCCCCTTGTTCGCACTACTAGGATGATTTTTCAGTCATCTACATTGGTCCTGGAACATTCAAGGACCCATCCTTGTTGGGGGAATATCATGGAGCACCACCTCTCCTCCACCCTTCTATTTCAACATAAGTGTGTGTATTTTCCTCCAACAAAATAGATATCGGAGGTAATACTCCTCTCATTGAGGCCCCTCCCCACATTGACATTTCACTAGTCGATGAAATATTACCTTGGGAGTTCCCTGCAAACCCCACTGCACCATTTGTCCCAAATTTCCCCCCCCTCCAAGGTCATATCCCGGTTTGGGAGATAGTCCCCCAAACCATTACCCAAATTCCCTTTTTCTACCCCCCACCTATAGTCCAAGCACTCTAGGTAGCTTCTGCCCTCACCCTTCCTAACACGGTTATTTCCATCCTTGTATGGTATCTCCATCCACCCTCTATGTTTCCTACACCATCTCTCCCTCCTCAGATAGAGGAATTACCAATGTATATCCCAGTACAAGATCCTTCCACACCACCCCCACCCCCAACTAGCGGCAACACCACCACCACTGGGAGCAGATGAAGGAATAACGAGCCCATAGCTTCACTCCCTCCATGAGCTCAACCTCCTTGCACACTATGAAAAAGAGAAGGACACCCCACTAACAGATTTCCTACTCTTCCCGATTTATGCAATCTTATCCAACTCCCTAAAGCAACCCCATTACTTTGTACTCCACCAAGTACATCCATTGCTACTATGGAATCCTCCACCACACGCAAAAAAGTGTTATGAACAAGTTTTGCTTGTGTCATATGCTCAGAATCTGGCCATTACACTTATCATTGCCTAGCTCTACCTCAATTCCTCCAAACATTAGCCACAATATGAAACACATCTCTTCCTGAGCCCTCTCAGGATCTCCCTATTGAGGCTCACATTACTGAAATTCGTTATATGTATTTTTTAGTCCCCGCGTGAATGAGATACCATCCATAGTATTGTGACATTTGGTTCATGTCAAGTGAGCCATCACACCCTGTACACGATATCCCTTCTATGTCCTCACCCCTTGAGGACAGTAACACTTACCCGTTGATGGTTCCCCCTGCCATCTTCCAGGATCCCTTGTATTCTCACATTTTCCACTGCGACGAAGATATCTTGGAGGAACTGACTAACTGATTTCCCTTGGAATGCGCTCCATCATCGAGCACTTTTCCTCTCACAAGATATCTTTCACCCTCCTAATCGGTATCCCCAAGCTCCTATAATCTTCCAAATCACCTGACAACACTCTCGCCAGATCACCAATAGTGTCAGTGCAAATGAGTGGCATTATGGGCCCACCATCCATATATAGGCCCTTTTTCCCAACTTCCACATTCTGGTACAAGAGCTCAGAGCCTCTGTTTTCTGAAGCATTCTCATCCATGAGATCCTCATCTAGCCATCTACACATTCACATTCCCCAAGTTATCATCTGCACTTTTCCCTGGAGGAACATTTTTCTAACGCCACTTTCATGTACACATGCTCACTTTCAGTTTTATCAAATAGTTGTTATATGTTCTTTATCATCAGATATTGTTTGTGATGGGTATTTGGTATTTTATGTGTGTAGGTACTTTTTCAACAATATTACATCCCCTTCAGGTATATGTTTGACATTGGCATGTAGTTACTCCCTATGTTACTAATTTCATATCCCAATCACACCCTCCGATAGTTACCTTTAGGGTCCCTACATCCATCTCTACAGTATTTTTACCTCTGCCATATTTTTGTATTTTCATTTGATAGCACTCTCCCCCACATGAGTTGTCCCATTCATAGTTCCCCTTAGCAACTTGACACTCATGTTTATTTTCCCCCTAGGATTGGAGTCACGATAGTATTTTTCACTTCCGATAATGAACCCCATACTTCTTCTCATCATATTTCTAACCTTCCCAATGGACTCCCAGTTCATACCATATCATCTTGGTTCTATTAACTACATCTTTACAGTTTCATTATCCCTCCATCTCATCCACCATCAGTTTTCCCATATGCAGATTGTCCTCCATCCACTTACCTAATACATAAACCCACCCATGGGAGCCCCACCCTCCACCAGTTCTTTATCACAAACTTGTGCCCTAAATAGGCCAAGCCATCTTTCACTGGGGCACCCGTTTTTGTATCTATATACTTGAAAAATGTATTCTTGATTTCTCTGGTAATTGTATAAAACCTTTGTTTCCAGCATATACATAGCTTTTTATTCGTCATCATCGATGGCCTTCTTTTACCTGGAAAAGAAACCCATGTCGCCTATGGTTGGAGAAACCACCCTTTTTTCATATCAACATTGTTAAAAAATCCTGAGTATCCCAAATCCATGTACCCACGATCTATGAGTTTTCCCACTTTGTTAGCCTTCGGTACAGTTTAACCCCATATCTAGTCATCCCTCTAACTCTAGATCTTGTTTTACGGTTCTGGCCAATCATCCCTCAACACCCCAACCAAGGGTAGTCTCGAGTCTCACAGCATCTTGACTTCATTCATGTTACTCGTCAGTACCTGATATCATCTATTACTTAGTGGATTTCAAGAAGCCCTTTGATGCTTGGTGTCACGTCTCCCTTCATGTTGATATCAACACAGCTTCTAGAAGGGCAGAAATATCTTGACTCTCATTACCTTTTCCATGAGTCTCGAACGACACAGAGAGAATCATCGTTGCTTTCTGATTTCGTTGACCCCCATAACATTTGACTTCAACAAATT
This sequence comes from Picea sitchensis, assembly GCA_010110895.2. NCBI lineage: Eukaryota > Viridiplantae > Streptophyta > Pinopsida > Pinales > Pinaceae > Picea > Picea sitchensis. The sequence continues at coordinate 18,177 of SNQJ01S0020237.1, forward strand.
CTCATGTTAAGGTGGGTCTTACTATGCAACCATTGCAGTTGTTTCATACCATTCGAAGACCTCTGAAGTTGATAGGCCATCAATTCCTATGAGTCATCGACAATTCTTTCAGTCATCCTTGACTCTCTTCAAAACCTGTTCGCCATTCAGAACTATCATCTGCCATTATCAACCAGCCCCGAGGGCGCTGCAGTTATCTACATCAGCATCCATCATCAGTTACAGTACCACATTTTGGTTTCATGACACGAGAATGGGGCATGCCTACCTCATTTGTATACAAATTTTATTTTTTCTCCTAGAGAAAGGTTCAGTTCCCACAGTTTTCCCTCTCCTTCCGACGGATCGCTCTTGCTATTCCTCTATTCACTCTTCCTTACAATGGAATTCTCATCAAAATAAACATTGATGTATTTCAGCTATACATATGCTCCTAACCTCACACATCAGGGGGCATATGTTATCACTGAAAAATCATCTGCAACATTGCACACAATGGTTGAAGAAAGACATCAATTCCAGCAGCAATTAGTCCACCTATAGCACCAAAATCCATCGAAAAGGAAAAAAACTATATACTTGGTTCAAAAATCAAAGTGCACAAATTCACCAAAGGAAGTGCACGCACAGTGCACAGAATGCGCAGGCTAACACAACCCTCAACGCGCACTATGTGCAAGATGCACGACTGTCTACAATAAAAGTCACGCACTTCTATGAACAACGCATTTATGAATCTTTTTGGCCTCTTAGCCACTTCTATTTTGACCCCCAACACGATTTGACACTCATATCTGAGGGAAATCTAGCTTGGGGGTTGGTTGAGAGATAGGAAGTTCCCTAAAAGGCCCCTTGTTCACATTATAAATCAATTATATCTTGCCATGAATGGACACTATAAATATGTGCCATGGGTGTGCTAGAAAAAAAAGAACTTCAAGCTATTGTTATGCTGCAAGAATTCTTCTTTGAGAATCCTCTTTTCTCTTTGAATCATTCAAGCATTATAGAAAGGGCCATTCCACTCACCTCTTGGGGGAATTGGAATTGTATTTCTTCACCATTTTCATTTTCCATTTGCATGAAAGAAGAGCTCTCTATTAGGGAACTCAAGATCCCTCCCAAGGAGGAAGAGGGGATTCATAAGTCCCTGCCTTTATCTACGATGTTTAGCCTATCAATATATTGATCCATTGGTAGCTATATATTGGTCATTTTTTTCTTTTCATGGTTCTAGTTCTTCCAAGCTTCTATAACATTTATTTCTTAGATGTTTTTAGTTTTATTTTATTGTTTCATGTGTATTTGGTTATATAATCAACTCACAAACTTATGTCTTGTTTAGTTGACTTAACTTAGCATGAAAGTATTGTGTTTTTTCTCACCCATATGACAAAACCAACACAATAACAACAAACATGAAATCTTAAGAAATGATGAAAACGTAAATACTCACAAATTTTGTTTTCCTCGTCATCATGTCTTATGTGTTGAATGGATTCTATTTGTTTTTTGTTTATGAAAAAAACAATTGAAAATTAGTATTTCACACGACACTTAAATTCAATGTACATAAAAGAATAAATAAATGATTACATACCTATGATGCACATAGTAGTATGGATGGATCCTCTTACAATGAAATTATTTTAATTTATTTTACCATATTCTTCTACACTTTTTTGAACATCCCTAATGACATGTCTTGGTTTTCCCCTTGTTTGACCCTTGGAATTTTCAAAATCTCTCTAGAAAAAAATAGAAATCATCAGTCATAAAAATTACTTAATTTTTTTTAAAATAAGATCCCAATGCCTATAGTAACTTCGTCCTCACCGAGGCGTCAAAAATATTAACACACATCAATGCATCAACCATACATATATGCACCAGTACAGTATAATAGTGTCATTGCGAAATTGAAAACATTTACAATTTTTTATATTCAGTCAGTGCTTTATGAATTAAGAAAATGACAACTTCCTAAGTACTATTTATTATGCACTATATAGCAGTGAAAAAAAAATTTAAATGACAATTTCCCTATAAAAACAATATTTTTTCCATTTTAAACTCAATGGTCCTCTTTTTAAACAACGTGCCCTAATGTGTATCTAGGTAAA
>SNQJ01S0020237.1:20349-33874 GCA_010110895.2 Picea sitchensis
CGAGGCGTCAAAAATATTAACACACATCAATGCATCAACCATACATATATGCACCAGTACAGTATAATAGTGTCATTGCGAAATTGAAAACATTTACAATTTTTTATATTCAGTCAGTGCTTTATGAATTAAGAAAATGACAAATTCCTAAGTACTATTTATTATGCACTATATAGCAGTGAAAAAAAAATTTAAATGACAATTTCCATATAAAAACAATATTTTTTCCATTTTAAACTCAATGGTCCTCTTTTTAAACAACGTGCCCTAATGTGTATCTAGGTAAAATGTGCACCGTCGTTCGTGAAATGATTTTTTAATATTATTTCTAATGTAAATAAAGTGGTGTTCGTTACAAACAAATACACACTGGTAGTCTTACCATGTACGATTGTGCAAGGGTATTCCTCCCATAATACCACCCTTATAGAAGAGTTGCATTTACTTTCATGGTAAACAAGAGAGAACCCAAAAATCCGAAATAATGACACTGGTAGATTGGAATAGGGCACATGAAACAAAGAAGGAGAAGAAAATGGAAAATGGTTTGATTCAGATGCAGAACCTATGATTGATAATCCTAAATTTTTTGACACCTATGTTGACAAAATTCCCATTGGGATGAAAAGGAAATTTGTATTTTATGATTTTCCATATTGGGAGCATCCTAATATTGGCCACTTACTAGATCCCATGCATATACTAAAAAATGTTTCATCTTCATTATGGAGGCACATATCATGGAATAAAAGAGACACATTGGTTGTTAGGAGAGATGTTATTGCTTCAAATACTAAAAAGATACATTGGCCAAGAAATGAAACTAGAGGAGAGGTTGGTCCCTCTTGGTCTTTTAAAGAAGGTGATATCCCATGGATTTTGAATAAATATGATCTTTCTATGGAAAATGATTTTATATTGGGTGTGAAGGCACATTATTTATATGGGTCAATTCTATGATGTCGCTTCAATGTAGACGGGAATTTGTCGGGGTTGAAATACCATGACTATTGGAATATTCACCAATATTGAGAGGGGGGTGAATCAATATTGAGCACTTTTTACCATTTTTAACCTTAAGCACATCAAGTAAACATTAAAAATTATCAATGCCATTCATTATCACAAAAACCATACACAAAACACAAAGAGTTTTACGTGGAAACCCAAATGGGAGAAAACCATGTAATTCTTTTCTTATCAGGTTAATATTACATTCATGGGAAGCACCAACTTCCAATATTCTCCAGCATCAACTAGAAGGATGCACCAACCCCCTAATTTATAGGCACCAACATGAACGAAGCTCCAACTACTTGATTTACCATCGTCACTGGAAGGAGTCACCAACCCACTGGCTTTACGAGCTCCAGCTGGAAGGAAGCACCAACTCCCTAAAACATAGGCACAAACCTATTGAATGAAGACACCAATATTATCGATCACCACCCTACCACCCTGAAATAAATATGCTTCCATATAAACTCCCTTGCACCATGCAACCACCCTGAGATGTTCCTCTTTCATTCTTTCTACTACTCTTCTCACCTTCGTTCCCATGAAATTAGATTCTTCATTACATCTCTTCACAACCACGCACTTAAACTTCACAAGATATTGGATATTTATATAACAAGATACACCCAAATATTTTTCCACATATCCAAAGAATATGAGGTCGGCTCTAGATCTCCACAAAACCAGGTTGCACTAACCTGTCCAAAACCCCCTTTTTTATGCTTGATTTATTCAAGAATGAGCTCTATGTACAACTACTATTGGATCTATTCTAATATTCAATCTCTTCCATCGATTTTCTTCATTGTCGCACAACACACCCTCAATTCTCAACAGTCATTTAATCCATCCTTGATTTGATCTCGACCATTGATCTTCTTAATTGTCTTCAAGAACAAACTATGTAGTCATGATGCGCAACCATCATATCTTCTTCTCGAATCAATCATGTTCATTGATTTGTTCTCTATACATAAAAATATGCAATGTAACCATAATTCATAGCAATCATCTGATCTATATTAGAATTGAACTTAACCCTCAATCTGTCTTCTATCAATACTTAGAAAAATTGCCTAAGTCTCACTGTGGGTTTTTGGATCTAAGCCACATTTCTTCACAGTTATTTGACCTCCAAATTTCACCCTCAAGTTCTGATGCACTAATTTTACACCCACACTTAGACACATTTCCAAACATTTCACTATGGGTCTTTTGGACTGTCCAATTTGTGACATGTGGAAATTTTCTGGGCCGTCGGACTCTAACACGTGGCTACCTCATGGGCCTTTGGATCTCTCTCATTTTGGGTCATCTGATTTGTGACATGTGGTGACCTCCTGAGCTATATAATATCTTACCTTATGGGCCATCTAATCTGTGACACATGGTGACCTCCTAAGCCATCAGATTTCTCACCCTCTGGACCATGTGATCTCCCATTATTGGTACTTAGTCATTTATTCATATTGTTATCCCTAATTTCTAGGGGTAACTAAGGAGATGATGTCTCAAGGCCCTTAGGTTGTATACATGGAGTATCGAGAGACAGATGACTGACATCATCCACATGCACAGATAGAGACCCACTTCACCACCACACATCCTATATTCATCGTGTTGGCATTCTATATTCGTCGTGTTGGCATTCACCAAATTATCTTTCTTCTGGAAGACGATGGGTTTTTCTCCATGAGATATAAGTTAGGTATTGTGGTAAGTGGAACTTTAATACTTGAAGTGTTTGAATATGTTGCATTTAAAGATTCTTTTGATTATAGAATGCCTTCTTGGAAGTTATGCTATTTTCCATGTTTCACCTTGGTGGTTGACATCCTTCCCTAGTAAGTTGTCACCCTTTGGGATGGATTTTATACTGGGAAGTCCCCTTTACGATTCATTGTGCCATTCTCAATCATACTTATCACTTTTCACATTTCATCCTTTCATCTCCTTATCCTTCAGTATTTTTAGGTGTACTAACCCAAGAAGGGATTGTACCTAATTTCATGGGAATAAGGGGATGAAGGCCCAGAGGGAATGTACCTTCCATATTCTCACCCAAATAGGTCTTTAGAACAATGAAATGTTTCTCCTAAAAAATGAAATACCTACAAAAGAAAATACACATATATTAAAATGCCCCACAAGTGTGTTACAAGCTTTTTTTTACCCCTATTGAACTATGTGTACCTCTCCCTTCAAGTGACACTATGGCACTACCCCCCAAGCTTTAAGTTTCCCATTAAGAGTACCCAGTTGTTTTGAACCCTAATTAATTAATGGAAAATAAATAGGCTTGGAAAAAGGATGCATTGAAAACGAAGGCGCAGCACACCCTCTACAAACGCACCCATAAAAGAGACAATATGAACCTTTGTATGTCATGAACCTCATGCCAAAAAGTCTTAACCCCCATCCACTTCATCTTATCCACATGACTTAGAGAGGGTCCACCTAGGAAACACTCCTTGACTCAAGGAATGATTCACCCAGTAGGTCACCTTGTCAACCCTCCCATACCTAAACTTGGAAAATTGCATAGGATATTTAAGCACTCATTTAATTTGATAAGGTAGTTTTGATGCACATGTTTAGGTGTATCTTGTATAAAATTTGATTTTACTTGCCATGATGATTTGACTACATATCCTTGGATGGCGCACTTGTCTATCTTTGCAGGACCTTGTTGATGGATGTTTTGGAGGAACAAGCCTAGCTTGGGCCTTCATTGGGGTAGGAAGCCCGTGGGATGGATGTCATGACCCCGTTGGGTATGTGTTATATTCTTTGCATGAGTAGAAAAAAAATTACCTCAGGAAACGTGTCACATTTTTTCCTTGTTGTTTTTGTTGCCTTGATTTTTGTTTCCATTGTTGGGATGTTTTTTAGCATATGGTTTTTGTCTATGGTTTTCTATTTCCGGTTAAGGAATTAGGGTTGGTGACTAATCCAAGTCATTGGGTTAGGGTTTTGGATGCCTCTGGCTCCTATATGTATATTTTATTGTAAACAATGTATCACATGAATGGATATAGAATATGTTGGTTTTCCCGGTTTGGATTTCTAGGGGAAAAATCTATGTGTAATGTTTGTATTTTCCATTTTATGTTTTTTGTTCTTTTACTAAAAATATGTTTGCAGTAAATATTGTACAAGGTTAAAATATACATCTGGTATCAGAGCTTTGTTGGCTTCAGGGGGATGCCTTTGTGGTCAAGGGTTTGGCTCGGGACTGTGATAAGCCTTGTTATAGTGGGAGATTTGTGGTATTGATTTTTTAGGTGAAAAGAAATGGCGAGCAATTCAAAAATGGAGATCGAGAAGTTTAATAGGAAACTTTTTGAGATGTGGAAGCTCAATATGGAAGATCTATTGGTGGAAAGAGATTAGTGGATCGCAGTAGATCCATGTACTGCACCTACAGGAACTTCACTAGATGACTGGAAAAATTTGGATCGAAAGGCGAAGCGCACAATCCGACTGTCTCTCAGATTTAGTATTATTAAATGTGTGATAGGAAGCTACAGCCAAGGATTTATGGGATAAATTGGGGAATTTATATCAGTCTAAGTACCTAGTAAATAAGTTATTCCTTAGAAAGAAGTTGTATAACCTTAAGATGAGAGATGGAGACTCGGTGGTAGAGCATTTGAACACCTTCAATACTATGGTAAGTCAAATAGTATTTGTTGAGATTAAAATTTTAGATGAAGATAAGTATATCAGTTTATTATGTTCCTTACCAGACTCATAGGATATTTTGGTTGTGGCTATAGATATTAATATAACTACCTTGAATTTTGATGAAGTGGTCTCATCCTTGTTGTCAGAGGAGATGAGATGGAAGAATATGGAAGGATAGAGCACATACACATTATTTTCAAGAGGAAGCTCCCAGGAAAGAAATAGATCTAAGTTATCAAGTGGGAGATCTAAGTCTAAGGGTATATCTAAATCTCCCAGAAATTTTGTAAAGGTATGTTAGAGATGTGGAAAATAAGGGAACTACAAGAAGAAGTGTAGATCCAAAGTTGAGAAAAAGAAGGGATCTGAAGAATCTCCTTCTACAAAAGAAAAGGCCTCCAAGGAAGAAGGATGGGATGTGTACTTGGCTTCTTCAAGAACACATGTAGATCATGAGTCATGTTTGGTTGACTCAGGTGCATCCTTTCATATGACTCTCCACAGGGATTGGTTATGTGAATATGAAAGGTATGATGGAGGTAATGTTTTCCTAGGTGATGACTCGACAACTAGAATCATAGGTCGAGGAAAATTCAAGTTGAGGCTCATAGATGGAAGGATTATAACACTACTTGGTGTTCTGCACATCCCAGTATTGGACAGAAATTTGATTTTGTAAGAAAAATGGATGATGCAGGGGTAAAAACAATATTTGAAAAGGAAACCTGCAGAATGCTTCGAGGAGCAACGGTGTTGTTGAAGGGAGTTAGGTTTGGAACTATGTATAAGATGCAAGGAAGCACTATTAGTGATGGGTGTAATAGTTCCATTGTTCCTGATATTGGATTTGAAGAAGAAAGAACTCCTACAATCTCTGGAGAAATGGTTATGTTGTGGCATCAAAGACTGGGGCATATCAGAGAGATGGGTCTTCGACTACTACACGGTAGAGTTATGGTTGAAGGTATGTCTAACTACTCTATGGATTTTTATTTATGTGAACATTCTGTATATGGGAAGCAGAATCGAGTAAGATTCCCCTCTGGTGCAATGAGAGAAGAAGGAATTTTACAACTAATTCATAGTGATGTTTTTGGACCTGTGTTGGTCCTATCATTGGGAAAATATGTGTACTATGTCTCATTTATAGATGAATTCTCGAGGAATACTTGGATATATTTCCTCAGGAAGAAATATGAAGTCTTTGATAGGTTTAAAGAGTTTAAGGCTCTTGTTGAGAATCAAACAAAGAAAAGAGTTAAGGTGTTGAGGAAAGATAATGGAGGAGAGTTTTGCGGGAATGAATTTGAAGAATTATGTAAGAAGTGTAGTATAGAAAGGAAGAATACTACTCCATATACACCTCAATAGAATGGAGTTTCATAAAGGATGAACAAGACATTGAAGGAAAAATCAATGTGCATGCTCAGTGGTGATGGGTTAGGGAAATAATTATGGGCAGAGACAGTGGGTACTGCATGTTACCGAGTCAACATATCACCCTCATCAGCATTGGATGACAAGACTCCACAAGAGGTATGGACTGGCAAGAAATATTCTCTCGCACATCTCAAGGTATTTGGTTATGAGGAATATGTGCATGTTCCAAAGGAAAACAGGAGTAAGCTAGATAAGAAGGTTGAAAAGTGTATTTTTATTGGGTATAAATATTGTCTCAAAGGTTATAAGCTTTGGAACCCAGAAACTAAGAAGGTAGTGTATATTCGAGATGTGGTATTTAGATAAATGAAGGATCTTGTTAAATGGGAAGTCCTACCAATTAAGGAAGAACTATAAAAATAGAGTTTGATTTAAAGGATGATGAATTAGACTCTACAGAAGAATGGGAATCAGAAGAAGAAGATCCTCATACTCCAGTATTAAGGAGATTGGTTCGAGAAAGAAGGATACCGGAAAGGTATACTCCATATTATTTCCATTCAAATTTGTCTTTGTCTATTATTGATGATGATCCTAGAACTTTTAGGGAGGCAGTGGATTCAAAGGATGGAAAGATCTGGAAAAAGGCCATGGATGAAAAAATGGTAGTCTTGGATAAGAATGAGGCTTGGGATCTAGTGGAGTTTCCGACTGGAAGAAATCCCATTGGCAGCAAACGGGTATTTAAAAGGAAGTTGAATGCAGAAGGAAAAGTGGATAAATACAAAGCTCAGTTAGTAGCAAAGGGTTATTCCTGGGTTGAGGGAATTGATTTTGGTGAGATTTTTTCTCTTGTTTCCAAGTTAACTTCTAAAAGATTTATTTTATCTGTTGTTGTTGTATTTGATTTTGAATTAGAATAGATGGATGTGAATATAGCATTCCTACATGGGGATATGGAAGAATAAATCTATATGAAGGAGCCAGAAGGATTTGTTGTGAAGGAAAAGCAGGAGACGGTATGCGAGCTGAAAAAGTCCCTATATAGTTTAAAACAATCACCAAGGATGTGGTATCAAAATTTTGATACTTATATGTTAGGACTTGGATTCACAAGAATAAAAGAGGATCATTGTGTGTATTTTAAATTAATTGGTGATCATTTGATTTATTTGGTCTTGTATGTGGATGACATGTTGTTGATAGGAAACAACAAGGAGATTATCCAGGATGTGAAAAATCAGTTGTTGATATCGATATTCAATATCACTTTGTGAGAGACATGTTTGAAGAAAAGAAATTGTTGTTGATGAAGGTGGAGACTTTGAAGAATGTTGCAGATCCATTAAAAAAATATGTGAGCACTAAGAATTTCTCTTGGTGTAGAGGATACATGGGTATTATTTCCCTGGATTGTTGACTATGTAACCCTGTAACTGTAACATACCCAGCCACCCACGGGATGGGGTATGATACCTTCAAGCACACCCTTGGACTTCTTACTCTTACTGGTACCTTATTTTATTGATAAGGATGCATAAGATCAAATATTTAACGGCATGCACAGCAATATCCAGCAGTGTGCATAATCTAAGATTTAGTTAAATGATAATTAAAATACACAGCAGAATACATTCATACACAGATAATAATATCACAACAAAGAGCACTTATATTTATAAAAAGGTGACACCAACTGGCTGCAGACCAAGGACGTTCCACCCAACCATAGACACCACTGCTCCAAATATCAACAGCAGTGTCACCCCCGATCTAGGGCTATGAATCCACAATGATGGTTCCAGAGTGTACTTGGGTTCCCAAACCAGTTATCTCTAGAGCTCTCACAGGTTTCCCAACACCCACAACAATCCAAGTACCCATCTCTCTTCCACCCAGCCTGTACCACCCAAGAGAATGGACCTCCACCCTTCTCTGCCACGCAATCCCTTAAGCAGTCCTTCTCCTTTTTCCAGGGCCTCCAACATAGCTATTCCAGAATCTCAATGTTGGAACACTCAGGACTTGCAGTTGTGAGAAAAACAGGGCACAAGCCAACGCATCTCAGACATGCAGGCCCCAAATCATGGATGGATTGCACCAACGACCATTACAACCAACTATCATGTGGCTAATGTTCAGCAGTTTGGTTCCCTTTCCCAATCCAAGACGCATATGAGGATGGATCAATGAATGGGTGAGTGAGTGCATGAAAGTGTGTGAGGTAAATGAATGAATGTATAGTAAAATCAATGAACAAGCCATCAGTCGAACCCCCCCATCAGACCAGAGGCGGGTTTAAATAAATTCGTGGGGAATCAAGAACCTCCTGGACTTCCCCAAGAAGCTCACGTAACCGATCCCCTCTCTTAAGAAAAAAGGGTAATTAACATAGGAATAAAAACTTAGCCCCTCAATCCCCCTCTCTTGTGGAATCATAGCCCCCTATAACTCTAGTCCTTTTCCATCTAACAGTCATCCATGTATTTATTATTAATAATGATATAAAACATTACATGTCTTGGGAACACTGGCCTTTTAATAATTTTTTAGGTACCCTAGCCTATCAGCATTGTAACAATACATTATTTAAAATGGGGGTTCAAAACCTGGGGTGTTACATCCCCTCCCCTTATTTTGGCACTGTCCTCAGTGCATATAAAAAATAGAGATCAAAATCTCAAATTTATTCAAAACGTTGTGGGTACTCTGCCCACATGGAATCTTCATGCTCCCAAGTAGCATATTCAAGACCGTAGAAGGTCCACTAAACTTTTACCAGCTCTATAACTTGATTCCAGAGAATTTTTACTTTTCTGTCCAATACTCGCACTGGCTAAACCTGAAAATATCCCTCTGTCTCTACCTGAATCAAATGCCAATCAATAACATGGTTAGGGTCATGTACACATTTCTTTAGTAAATATACATGAAATACATTATGCACATTCATGGAAGCAGGAAATGCAATCATGTATGCAACTAGCCCTATTAAGTCCAATATTTCAAATGGACCACATAATATGGCTTCCAACTTTGTACAACTACCCAGTTTCAAAGAGATTTTCTTGGGCTTCACTTTCAAAAGTACATGCTCCCCTACTTTAAATTATCTAGTTGTCATGTTCGTGTCTGCATAAACGTTCTGTCTATCCTGAGCTGCCTTTAAATTCTGCTTGATCTTAACCACCTGGTCTTCCATGTCCTTGAGCAACTCCGGCCCAAGTACCATTCTATCTATTGGGTTGTCCCAACTTACTAGAGTATCGCATTTCCTACCATACAAGTATTCAAATGGGATCATTCTTAATGAAGCTTGATACCCATTATTATATGAAAACTCAACCAAGTGTAAGTAATATTCCTACTTAGATGGCTTATCCATCACATACATTCTCAGCATAGCTTCAATTATTCGATTGACTCTCTCTATTTTCCCATCTATCTGGGGATTATATTTCATGCTAAAGTTTAGATTTGTGCCAAATCCTTTAAAAAATCCTCTCCAGAAATTGGAGGTAAGCTTCGTATCTTTGTCCGAGATGATTGTCCTAGGTATCCCATTCAACCTAGAAATTCCCTTCATGAAAATTTGTGCAATATTAGTCGATGTATGCATTGTCTTCACAGGCACAAAATGAGCAACCTTTGTTAATTTTTCAACACCATCATGATTGAATCATGTTTCTTATTTGTTCTGGGTAATCTTGTGATGAAATCCAAGGTGATCACTTCCCATTTATTCTCTGGGATTGGCAATGGTTGCAGCAAACCCGTTGGGTGCCTATGCTCAACCTTCACCTTCTGACATTCCATACATCGAGCGATGTAATCGGCAACATCCTTCTTCATTCCTGCCCAAAATAATTGGCTCCTTACTGCTGTAATTGTTTTCTGGTAACCGGGATGTCCAGCATAAGGAACATCATGCATTTCCTTTAGTACCAAATTCCTCAGTTCTCCGGAGCTAGGAACATAGATTCTATTTTTATGCATGAGTAATTTGTCTTCCCTTATCTCATACTCCTTTATTTTTTGTTGTGCATTTCCTTGTTGTAAGTTTCCCTTTACCTGTAGGTAATGCTGATCTGTAACAAGACCATCTAAAATTCTCCTCTTCAAGTCTGACTGATGCATACTAACAATAGTAGCATGCATGAGATGCACTCTTCTACTAAGCACATCGGCAAATGTATTCTCCTTTCCTTTGATATGCTTGATATCGAATTCATATTCACTTAAAAATTCCAGCCATCTTGTTTTCTTGGCATTCAAGGTCAGTTGTTCAAAACGATACTTCAAGCGAATGTGGTATGTCCTTAATTCGAATTTCTTCCCCATGAGATAATTCCTCCACATCCTCAAGGCATGAACAATGGTAGCAAGTTCCAGGTCATGCGTGGCATAGTTCCTCTCATGTTCCTTAATCTTTCTAGACTCATATCCAATGACATGTACATTTTGCGTGAGGACTCCCCCAATTCCTTCCTTACATGCGTCTATACATACCACAAAACTTTCATTCGGGTCAGCAATATTTAACACAGGTGCACTAGTAAGTAATTCCTTCAACAGATTAAAAAAAAATTCACACTTGAGTGTCCATTCAAATTTAGTTCCCTTCTTTTGAAAAGAAGTGATGGGATGAGAAATCTTAGAGAAACCTACTATGAACCTTTTGTAGTAGCCATATAATCCCATAAAATATCTGACGTCTGACACATTTATGGGTGTTGGCCATCCTCTAATGGCTTCAATCTTCTCTAGATCTACTGCTATGCTCTACTCTGAAATAATGTGTCCCAAGTAATGGATTTTCTTTTGATAAAAAAAAAACACTTATTCAACTTGGCATACAACTGATGTTATCTTAGTACTTGCAAAACCAGTCTTAAGTGATTTTCATGCTCCTCTTTAGACATAGAATAGATAAGTATTTCATCCAGGAATACTATGACAAACTTATCCAAACAATTTCTAAATATGTTGTTCATTAAGCACATGAAGATAGTTGGTGCATTGGTCAGTCCAAATGGCACCACTACAAATTCATAATGCCCATACCTAGTCCTAAAGGTTTTCTTATGAATGTCTTCTTCCTTGATTCTTACCTAATGGTATCCTATCCTCAAGTCAATCTTTGATAATATCTTTGCTCCTTTTAGATGATCAAGGAGGTCATCAATTCGGGGTAGAGGATACTTGTTCTTTATAGTGTACTTGTTTAGTTGTGTGCTCATTCTGTAATGTGTTTTTGACACCGGGGCAGCTCCTGGCACTAAATCAATTGAGAAATATATCTCCCTTCTTGGTGGAAAGCTGGGTATTTCTTTCCTGTAGTACAGAGAAATCTGTGAGTCTTGGCCCTTTTTTATTATCTGGCTCTTCCACATGAGTTGCATACAATTGAGATCCTTTCCTAAAACATATTTTTAGTTGTAAGGTTGAAAACTCCCTTATAGATATGGGTCTTGGAACTCATTTCACAGTGCTCTGTTTTCCATTTCCATCAAGACATGTAAATGTCTTGTTATGAAAATGTAGGGCAGCATGATGCTTGTCCAACCAATCCATTCCAATCAGAATATCATAAGACCCCAATGGTATGATATTTAGATCAATACTAGTATTCACGCCATTAAGACTTATGGAACAACTTCTGACCATGTCATGGATTCTTCTTTTGGTTCCAGTGGCTAACTGAACCAAACTTGCTTTTCCAAGTTTAATTTTCTCCAAATGTAATCTATCCACTATATTAGGATCAATGTAACAATGAATTTCTCTTGAATCATTCAAAATAGCAACAGGCTGGTTTATGATATTACCTTCCACCTCGATCATGTTGGACTGGTACTCTGCTTGTCGATCATTTAAATCTTCATAGATTCTTCCTATATCTTTGACTATTGTAGCTTCTTGGATGTTGCACACAGTCTTCACTCTATCCTTTCTGTGTGGGAAATCCTTGTACATGTGATCTTCCTTGCATCCCCAGCATTGGATTGGTGGTCTTCCCCTTTTTCCCAAGGAATATTCCTTCTTGAAATCTCCCTTAGCATATTGATCTTGATGATTTCTATTAGGCTCATTCCTATCAAAGGAAAGTTTGAATCCTTTGCTCCTCTGATCGGACTTCGCATTTTTCTTGTCCTTCCAATATTTTTGCAGAGATTCTCTTCCCTAGACTTGCTCATACAGGTATTTATCCTTCCTAATGGCTTCAGTCAAGGTCTTGGGCTCATCATACTTGATCTTTTCCTTATAAAAGACTAGTAGTCCACATAGAAATATCTGTATTTTCACTTTCTCATCACCAATGAACCTGACATACTTTAACAATCCCAAGAACTTCTTCTTGTACTCTGCCATAGTCATGCTTCCCAACCTAAGTTCAAAGAACTCCTGCATTTTTCTATTATAAAAATGCTCTGAGAGGTACTCCTTCTAGAAGTACTTCTTAAACTACTTCCAAGTGATCATACTCTCATTAATGTGCTCTACTTGCTTCAATTGGTCCCACCACATTGCAGCTTTCCCATGTAAATGGTAGGTGGCAATCTTGGCTTCCATATTTGATGAATAGTTATGAAACTGAAAATATCTCTTGAGCCCAAGCAACCATGCTTCGACATCATCTTCCCTTTCTCTTTCACCCTCAAAGGAAGGTGGCTTGAGCTTCCTCAGCTCTCCTTGCAAACTATCTACCTCTTGTTTCGTTCTTTGGTGTCTAACAAGAGACACCTTTGGACTTCTTACGGGATCATATGATGCATAAAAATATCTTTCTGAGTAAGGAGGTGAGTGGTGTCTGTGAGCTCTGCTAGCACTTGTGGAATAACAGGCTCTTCCATGATCATCCCTTATTTCATGGCACCTGCCTTCTTCCTCTTGTCTTGATTTTGATCCCTTCTTTTTTTGTCTCTACAACACTCGAGCATTTATCTGACTTTTATCTCTTATCAATCTCTCGTTGTCTTCTTTGTATCTTTTCACTTCCATCTCCAGGCTTCTTACCATTTCTATTAATGTTTCATGTTCTCCTTTTCCCTTGCATCCATTGGACTCTATCTCTGCATTACCAACTCTGGTATTCTAGCCTTCGGCCTCCTTATCATGACTAGAGGATCCGTCGCCTTCTTCCATTTCCTCAATACACATCCTGAGTTGATGTGTTTAAACCCCTTAATTCTACAAAATGTGCAAGCGACCATATTGTTACAATTATGCATATGATAAACACAATTGTCAAACCATGCTACAAGTCTCTCTTTTTTTTTGTTCATGGAGATCACATCCCCATTATCTGAAAATAACAGTGTCATGTTATCCTTGGCTGACACAGAATTTCATCCTGCACAGGCGCTTCCACCTTCTCAGGTGACCACCACTAGAAACCGCGACTAAATCTTCCTTAGAACTTTTATGTCTCGAATACCAC
>SNQJ01S0020237.1:33884-58493 GCA_010110895.2 Picea sitchensis
TATGGAGTCGTAATGCTTTATGTCAAAACCATACTGGATTCAAAACTGAACTGAAAACATATTGAATACTATCAATGTAATCTAATGCTTGAAGTGAAGCTTATTTATATACATCACCTACTCTAACTGCTGAAAGATTTCCAAAATCAAATGATATGAAAATGCCAGTGAAGCCAATCCAATAATTGCCTTCTTATTTGAAAATCTCTCACACTTTCTTCGAGCAAGCTGAAAGAGGAAACTGACAACTCCCAACTGACCTATTGGTGATCATGGATTTTCGAACCTTTCATCAATTCTTGTGACCAAATGTTCATGACATAGCCTATTCCTCCATTAAATGAATCTAAAATCACAACAAAAGGGTCTTGGAAAAATATATTGTCCTGAGGTTTTAAAACACCCAGAACTACTCTATGTTCTGATTTATGATGCTCAAGATCATGAAACATGGCAACCATATCTTTTTCATGAAACAAGGCAGAGTCTACAATCTGATCTTCTGGCAGGAAATCATCAAAAATAGGTTCACTAACTTCCTGTAAAATTCCATGAAATACCTGACTGTCGCCATTTAAAAATAGATTCACATCTTCTTCTTGAGTAAGTTCACAAGATCCATCATCTTCATGAGCCAACTCTTCCTCATACTGATCATTTTCATCAACTCGAGAAATTTCTATTGTTTCTTCCTCCTCCTCAAGGGGACTTGTATCACAACAATCTTCAAAAAGGATTTCAGCAGAATATATCCTCTTACAATGTTGATGAAAAACTATGTGAAAGCATATCAATGAAGGAATACTGGAATGGGGTAAGGATTTATACCAGAGTCTAGCATCTTTTTCCAATGAAAACATAAACAATTTCATGAGGACATCTTCATGATGTACATTTAATTCCTCCATGAGCTTGTGGAACTCAAACAAATGTTGACCAGGATTGTTGTCTTCATATTCTCCAAATTTAGGAAGGATATCTGCCCAAATTTTAATGTCTGGAACAGTGTTTGGAAAGCCATAAACATTTGTAAAGTCCAGAGGAGAAAACCTTGCAGTAATTCGAGCAGCAAACGAATTCGACATTTGAGAGCAGTGGAGTCGCCAACAAAATCATGTAGAGTCTATGAACCAAGGAGTCGCCAGGTGAATGATCACAGCCAATTTAATGCCTATCCCTTGTTCACCATCAAGAGATAGATCTGAACTTTGTCGTATCCCAGGGAAGATAACCTCATCCTCCATCCCCGGCAATGGCGCCAAAAATGTTGACACTCAGAACTGAAATGGGCTGCAGCAAATCAATCTCGAGGCAACCTCGAACCACTTTGGATTGGAAGGCTTCCCTCCACCAACCCGAGGGGGATCTCTCGAAAAATGTCACAAAATAAATTGAAATAAGCGTGAAACGGTAGGCAGATTTATGGGTAAAAGATGGTCTTGGATTTTTGGAGTTTGGGTGTTAAACCAGAGAAATGATCCATTGGGCATGGAGTCAAATGAAAACTGAAGAAAAGAGACAATAGCAGAGATCAAAAACTTGTGGAAAGCGAGGCAAAGTAAGTCTATCTTTCAGCGTTTTGATTAATCATGATGCGGTAGTGGAAAGAAAAAGAAAGGCCGACGTAGCAAAGGGTATATGCAGAATTCTGAAAATACAGATTGGTCTAACACAGTTGATAGCTGGTGCAGAGGAAAGGCAATAAACAATTACAGAAAACCCAAATCCTTTCGTTATAGTAGTGGTCGTACTAAAGTATAACGAAGCACATCGGTTAGAAGAAAACAAGGTGTAATGCAATCGTGATGGATCAAGGAAGACATAAAGATATGGTAAAAACAATATCAACTACGAGTAAGGAACACATAAATGCAATCCAAACAGATTTAACACAGCCGAAAGAAAAGGAAAACATGCTGAAAGAAATCAACCGTGATGAATCTCACAATCTCAAGCAAAAATCGTCTTTATTACTCCAATCTGGTTTTACAAGAAACTCAGTCATTACAATGAAACTCTCTTGACAGAGGTTTTTCTCCTAGTCTGTGCTNTTTTAAAAAGAAAAATGAAACTCTTGGCATTCCAGGAATCTGAAACGGTTCATCTTCAAGGAAAATTTCGACTGCCAAGTGTTCTATCTCATGCTCTGTAGATTACTCGAACTTCTACCAATGGCTTTGACAAATGGAAAAAATGGTCCCTGCAGTTGTAAGGGATTTCTCCCCATCACCAGGATCAGCAAGGACCTGCCCAGATATTAGTAGAAGTCGATGAAGCTCCTCTAAAATACGAGTGTGATCCGCTCGTACACCTCTTCTCTGATTAAGAAATGACCATCTTTTAGAAAACGGCATTGCAAGCAAAGGTATATTTTCACCAAATGCAACACGTGCAATCAGAGAAAATGCACTTAATCACTCATCTCTAGCCGCAACAGCAACTTGCAACTGTTCGTTAGAATCTTCTTCATCATAAGAAGATGTCGCAGCAGCATAATCGATGCTCAATAGTTCTACTCAACCATATTGTTTATTCAGTTCTTCAGAAAAGGTCTTATTTATAACTTATCGCTTCAAATTAAGAGCTGCTGTCACAAGACTCGTTTCTAGTGTCCATGGATCTAGCTAGAACGCATGAATATGAATTCTCTGCTCCTTTGGTTGGTACTGGAAATGAGTTCATTATCGATATGTGCAATAGAAGCAAACTACAGCAGCGTTCCACGGGATGCCCAACTTCTCTTATTAACCAAACAATTTTACAATAACCTGTTGCTGGATGACTGGGTCGAATCGTCCATGAATAACTTCTGCAATTTGACTGGTATCACCCGCGACAAGGAGAACCAGAACGTAGTGTCTTTAAATCTTTAAAACAAGAGCCTTGAGGGAGAGATTCCCGTGTGGCTTCGATCCATGGTCACTCTTACATATTTAGATCTTTCCGACAGTCAGCTGTCCGGTTCAATACCACCATGCCTCGGCGACATAATGATTCTCTGATCTCCGAATGTCTCCCCCCACCGTCTGTCTGGTCCAATTCCAAACAAGGGAGTGTTCCAAAATCTCACGGCCTCTTCTTTTGCTTGAAACGAAGCTTTATGTGGGCCGATCTTGGGCATAGTTTGTCCTCCAATTTTGGTCCCTTCCCCATCCTGCAGCCTCGCCAAAGGCACCAGATTGGCCATCATCTTCTCAGCTTTAAATTCCGGCGGTCGCATTGCAGTTGCTTCGCGATTATATCGTCGACAGAGCCAAGTCGAGCAACGAACATTTTATGCATCCCGATTCGATGAATTCTGCACAAATCTCATACAAAAACAACCCTATATAAAAAAAAAACATGACCTCAACAGAGCTCTATGAAGCAATGGCAGGATTAATCGATATAATATTGTTGTCTATGGGAAAATAGCCACAGTCTACAGAGAAAAACTAAAAAAAGTCTCTTTGATTTCGAGAAGTATGGAAACGACTTGTCTTCGGAGAATTCTGCAACTTCCAGACGCGCGACCGTTACTACTCTCTGAAACGCTTCTGTCAACGTTGTTGTTTCTTTGGTTAATCACTGACCTTGTTTCTGACCCTTTTTCTGCCGGTCTGGATAAGGGTTTTAGAGTAATGGCTCTTGGCACGCAAGAAACCCTTAATTGCCTCACGTCCGCACGAAGAACCTAAATGCACGCGACCAACGAGGTGAGCGACCGACGTGAAGGAGCCATCTCTCAAGAAATTTTACGGCATCGTTTGGATTCTTGCGAATCTCATTCTGGGACTAGATAGGATAATGCACAATTGTGTTGCGAAATCCTTGCCATGCAAGATTACGAGTGTAACTCTCTTGGTGTCGGGAGATATGGTCCAATTCCATGTTTAAAAACATATTTTCGTGTCCCAGCACTTTGTTTAAACACCAATAGCTATTAAACTTTTTTGTTCAGCTCCGGGCAGCTTCCTTCATCTCTTGAAAACAATGAGCGAAGCAATGCGAGAGCAGCTCTACATCTACATATCCTTTTGCTGCTGTGACTTGCACCCTCAAGCTACCCATGTATCTTATACTCATCACACGAAGCACCTAAAGCACACCCGATAAACTTTTAACAATATTTCCAGCGAGAGCTATCTGTTCGCTCGGCCCGATCAGATTTGTTATTGAAAATGTTGTGTTTTACAGGGTTTTGTGCATGCATTTAGCTGATAGCCTATCTCTCTACCCATTATGAAGACTGCAAACGACATTTTCTCTCTATACCTTGAGAACAATGTCCATAGGATTATCCAACATCTCCAAGGGTATCCCAACATGTAAAATCCCAAAACGGTTTCCCCAAGGTGTTTTACTCTTGCATATTCTCACTAGACCAAATTTGCCCCGTCCCAATTCGAGGCCCAAATCAATAATATAGGTGAAAATCTCAACAGTTCTTGGTACAGAAACATAATCATGAGGATCAATACCCAACGCCTCTCGAGCATCTTCCAACTTCTGCTCAAAGGATTCAACATTACCAATATTAAAAGAATACTTATGTTGGCTGCCACCCACAGAGGAGGTCCGTCTGACATGTATTTCTCCATGATTTTGAGCCTGCATTCACCATGTCAATTTCTGCAAGAAGCACATTTCATTATATCCTCAGCATTATTTTTACTTTTCACATTTTCGTCTTTCCAAATGATACCAGTGCCACTGCACGGTGCATCTAACCACACCCTATCAAGTGAATTCGGACCCAACACTTTTGGTAGCTCTCTGCCATCATAGTTGCAGATTATGTTGTTTGTTACACCCATTCGATGAATATTCGCAGACAAAGATTTGAGTCTGGAGTTTTTCAATTCATTAGCATATATTATTCCTGTGTTCTTCATAAGAGCAGCAATGTATGTCGTTTTTCCTCCAGGTGCAGCACTTCATAGTTGTAGTTCATCGCTAGCAAGCTATTTTGACCAGCATTGCGAGAGTCTGGATCAATTTGCAAGCACCGCTCATATGCCTCTATCGCAAGTATGATATTACCTGCATCCCTGTGCAAAACCCTAATGTCGACAGTTTCTTTCTCATTTTGACCGGACTCAATAGTTCCAATTAGATTAAATACACCAGAAGAAAACTGGTTTATTTGATGCCCAGAAGGTAAATCTTTGGTACTTTTATCAACACTCTCTGTTTTCCTGAGAGTAGACTTCAGCTGTTGCAATGAGAGACTCTGAGGAAATGACTTGAACCCTTCATCATAGTTAAAATGTTCTGCTACAATTCCATCATATTCACTACGACCAACCCCAAGAGCTTTCTAGAATCTTCCACCAAAGCAGTTTTATCTGTCTGGCATAAATATGTTTGCTCAGTACCTTCAGGTAGAACAGAATTCAAAGAAGATTTTTGGTTGGCAGAACAAATCTTTCCAAACAAATTCTACTTCCATGTTCTTCCCAGTGTCACTTTGTTCTGCTTTATAAGACTGTTGAGCTGTACCATAACTTAGCATTGGACTATTGCCAGATAATTTTTTATGAAGTTTGTAGATGAGTTGACCGATATGATATCGCTTCAACAAAGAAGCTTCAGCCAGAACAAACCAAAAACTTGAAAGAAAATATGCAGTGTTCGCTAATTATGAAAGGCGAAATGTTGTATGAGCCTTTCTCAAGAACATTTCAACATAATGGAGCAAGAAAAGGCCACAATCATACAAATTATTTTGCTGAGGTACCAGAAACTATCTTTGCAGCCAAGAAACTCCATGGCTAGACCATAATGATAAAATGCAGAAGACTCTGGTACTTTTCTGGTTGATATATATTCAGCCTCTGACATTGCTCATATAGCCATCCCTAAACGCCTCCAATTTCGTTGGTTTGATCGTTCTTGAACCTTGGACAACAAAATGGATTTTGATATCTGTTACAACACCACCAATTCGTCCCTTAGGCCTCCTTCCCTTAGCTCTCAATCTGCATACGACCACGGGCATGACCCTCTTCTTAGCTAAAAAGGTGCTTGTCCAGAGCTTAGGGACTTCAGAACTTTTAGCCAGGACCTAATCAACAGTCCTCGTCCTCTTTCACTATCAACGATCAAGATCCACTTTGGGACTTTGCGCTTCAGGAGTCTCAACTTTCCTCGCTTGCCTCCTCCTAGAATGCTTTTACCTGGAATTCATGATCTGTCAACGGGTATCCTCCCACAGATCAGAGGTTGTGAATCTCTTCGTCTCTTCAGGATTTGGAAGTTTCGAACTTTCTTCCTGCACATTCTCCTGGAGTGCTTTCACCCGAAGTCGACGATCCTTCAATGTGTGTCTTCTGGAATCAACGGTCGATATGTACTCCAGTGTTTGGGCCTTTGGGAACTTTCAACCCAACGCAACCTATCACATCCTTCCCCACTGGAGTGCCCAGTCTCTGGACTGCACGATATGTGTCCATGTGGTGAAATATTGGAAGCAGACACGTGGCCCAATCAGGTGGGTGACACATGTCACGTTCTATCTGACATTTCAATACTCCATATGCTCAAAACTTACTGACATGTGGCACACATCCCACGTGTCCACATCATCCCAGGTGACGTCCGCAAGCCACGTCACTTTGAGAATTCTAGGATCCACATCACCTCTAGGAGACATCATCATGCCCCATCACTTCGATTCTTCAGGCTTCGGGACTTTTGGGAGTTTCCATACTTACACACCTCCAACTCTCCCGAACTCTGAATTCTCAAACTAGCCAATCTTTCACCATGTGTCCTTCTGGATTGGATGACTAATATTCACTTTGGGTATTCACCCGAAGTCCACCGATCTGCACCATGTGTCCTCCTTAATCTGACGGTTGAGGCTTACTTCGGGTCTTCGTACTTTGAAAATATAAAACTTCAAACTTATTTGGCCCCACTGGCTTTTATCCGAAGTCCTGGATCTGGTGGCGCGTGTCTCTTGGCAGATCAATGGTTGAGATCCTTTCAGGGATTCGAGTTCCAGAAATCTCAAACTTCAAACCTCCTCGAAGTACACGGTATTATGCCATGTGTCCTCTTGAATCAGATGGTTGAGTCTTACTATGGGGATTCACCTGAAATCCACAGATTTACGCCACGTCTCTTCTAAATCAAAGGACCCAGATTCACCTCGGACGATCCGACGCTTGAAATTTACTCCAAATGATTTGGTGACTGAGATCTATTTCGGATGATTGGATGATTGAGATTTACTTCATCTCTCCATCTCTTTGGGCTTCGGTAGTTTCAAATCTCAACTGCAAACCTCTCGAACCGATTTCTCAGGAGTAACTAATCTGCTGACACGTACCTCTTGGTGATCGATGGTCAAGATCTACTTCGGCTATACGAAGTTTCGATGTTCAAGCCCTAACATGTCACATAACTTACTACATTTCAATTTTCGAGGTCACGCATCGACGGTTTGGAGTAACCCGCTTTTCACCCCATAATTCTCCCAACACTGACATGTAACCCCTCGATGAAACCATGTTTTTGGATCACGGGACCGCCTTGGGGAATTATCTCCCATGCAACTTGGTTCCCCGCAATGTCGATTGTCCATTGATCTCTCTCTCCAATGGGATTTGACAGTGGTGACCTTAACCCTTGCTTCATTTTCATCGGATGACCCATGTTCACCTGTCCTCCGATCCAATGATCTTGGATCTCTCCTAATCCTACAGTGGTGATCACTCTTGAATTCGAAGGGGATGGTCATGATCCTTCGAACCCCTTACAATGGGTCTTTGGTGATCTAATTCCTGTGTAGATTTTACAACACCATTCCTCCTGATCTTTTCAACTCCACGGTCATAGTTCGATCTGTAACCACGAGACTCTAACCAACAGACCCAACCCATACTGACCTAGTGTTTCAACTAGAAGCTCTGATACCAAACTATAACATACCCAACCACCCACAGGTTGGGATATGCTACCTTCAAGCCCACCCTTGGACTTCATACTCTTACTGATACCTTCTTTCATTAATAAGGATGCATAAGATAAAATATTTAATGACATGCACAACAATATCCAGCAAGCATGCATAATCTAAGATTTATTTAAATGATAATTAAAATACACAGCAGAATACATTCATACACAGATAATAATATCACAACAAAGACCACTTATCTTTATAAAAAGGTGACACCAACTAGTTACATACCAAGGACATTCCACCCAACCATAGACACCACTGCTCCAAATCTCAACAACAGTGTCACCCCCAAGCCAAGGCTATGAATCCACAAGGGTGGTTCCAAAGTGTACTTGGGTTCCCAAACCAGTCATCTCTCATAGGTTTCCCAGCACTCACAACAATACAAGTACCCATCTCTCTTCCACCCAGCCTATACCACCCAAGAGAATGGACCTCCACCCTTCTCTGCCACGCAGTCCCTCGGGAAGTCCTTCTCCTTTTTCTAGGGACTCCAGCACAACTGGTCCAGAATCTCAATGCTAGAACTCTCAGGACTCACAGTTGTGAGAAAAACAGGGCACAGGTCAACGCATATCAGACATGCAGGCCCCAAGTCATGGCTGGATTACACCAGCGACCATTACAACCAACTATCATGTGGCTAATCTTCAGCAATTCGGTTCCCTTTCCCAAGATAAGACATGGATGAGGATGGATCAATGAATGGGTGAGTGAGTGCATGAAAGTGTGTGAGGGAAATGAATGAATGTATAGGAAAATCAGTGAACAAGCCATCAATCAAACCCCCCCATCAGACTAGAGGCGGGTTTAAGTAACTTCATGGGGAATCAAGAACCTCCTGGCCTCCCCCAAGAAGTTCATGTAATCGATCCCCTTCCTTAGGAAAAAAGGGTAATTAACATAGGAATAAACACTTTGCCCCTCAATCCCCTCTCTTGTGGAGTCATAGCCCCCTATAACTCTAGTCCTTGTCCGTCTAGCAGCCAGCCATGTATTTATTATTAATAATGATAGAAAAGATTACATGTATTGGGCACACTAGCCTTTTAATAATTGTTTGGGTACCCTGGCCTCTCAGCATTGTAACAATACATTATTTAAAATGGGGGTTCAAAACCTAGGGTGTTATAGTAACCCCATGTATGTAAAGAAAACAACAAGTGGAGAATGTTGGGTATGTGTTATATTCTTTGCATGAGTAGTAGTATCTACGATGCGTCGAGCGCGCAGGGGGGTTTGAGGGGGGAGGGGGGGGCATTAAGCCCCTCCTTGTGGGGTGCGGGGAGAATAAACTCCCTGGCATGGGGGTTTGGGGGCAGTGCCTCAAAGAAAAAAAAAATCCTCAAGAAACGTGTCTCATTTTTGACTCGTTTTTTGTTTTTCCTCGATTTTTGTGTCCATTGTTGGGAATTTTTTTGGCACATGGTGTTTGTCGATAGTTTTCTATTTCTCGTTAAGGAATTAGGGTTGTTGACTAATCCAGGTCATTGGGTTAGGGTTTTGTATGTTTCTGGATCTTATATGTATATTGTATTGTAAACAATGTATCACATGAATGAATATAGAATATGTTGGTTTTCCCAGTTTGGGTTTCCAGGGGAAAATTATCTGTGTAATGTTTGTATTTGCAATTGTGTATTTTTTGTCCTTTTACTGAAAATTTGTTTGCAATAAATAGTGTACAAGGTTAAAATATATATACCCACACCTTGGGACTAGCTGGATAATGGATCTTACCTTTGGAGGAAAGAGAGGACACCTTAAACAATGACACCTAGACCTCTTCTAGCCCAATGACTTTCTTGGGAGCTCTTACGCCACTTTTCTAGTCTTGACATCTTGTTTTGTGGATAGGGAATGTGATGATTGAGGGAAACTTGTCACTTTTGGATGGGAGGAACCCTTGCATTGTGGAGGAGACACTTGGCTTGAGGAAGCATGGCCTTTGGAGGCCTAGCGCTTTCTCCTACAACCCCCATGACTTCACTAAAGTGCCAAAATGTCACCCTTTAGGAAGATGACGTCATGTTTTTAAGGTTTCTTCATGTGAAAAATTAAATTTATCTTGTAAAGGGGAAAAGTAAAGGAGGTAGGAATCCTTACTTTGTGGTTTACCCTTTGTATAAATAAGGATCAAATTCACTTCATTTTGGATATATCTCTCTCGTGAGAGAAAGACTACTTGGTTGAAATTTATGCCCTACTTGGGAATTTTGGATTATATCTCTCTTGTGAAACATTATTGGATGCTTTGTTATGGTATATTGTAGATCTAAGGTGGTGCGCACCTCTTGAAGGCTTGCTCTCTTTCTTATGGATGGATATTGCTTGGTAAACTAGGGTTTGATCTTTCAATTTTGTAGAATTGGTAAGGAAATTTCTGAATTTGTTGGTGTTTTATTATAGTATAGTTGATATTGTTGTCTTAAACCCTTGGAGGATTATAATAGAATACACCCTCCACTAAGGTTCATATTATTTTCTAGTGGAATAGCCATTTTTACAAGCTTGCTATTAGGAGTAAAAGGGCTTACACCCTCTTGGCCTTACCTTTGTTGGTTTTGCATGCTCTAGGGAATAGAAGGGCCTACACCCCTAGAGATATTTTGGAATCAACACTCATAAACAAGGCTCCATTTACCCATATATTAAAGGAACTAATCTGAAAATTTGCATTGGAGAAACAAAATAGTTGCATTGGATAACGTGTTTTGTGGAGATATTTCAATTTTCTAAAGTGGAATCAATTTTGCATGCTCTTAGCTAGATTGAACCACTAGGGAATCTAGTTTGGACAAGTACATATTGATCATGTTATAAATTTAATCTATATCCATTAGGGTTGCATCAAATTTCTCTTTAAAAATCAATTTACTCACTAATTTACCACTAGAATTTCCTTACAAGTTGTCATTGATAATCTACTTGATATTGGCTAATTGTTGGGAAAGTTGTTTCATGATTTCTTGGGGTATATTTTTATGTTGTGGCAATATTTTTCTACATCCACAAGGCTGTCATAATATCTCTTCAATAACATTACTTAACAACCTTACTTTATCACTAAAGTCTTGATTTATCTTACTTGAGTTATACTAGTCATTGTTAGCTTAATCTTTTGCATCTTTACTTGACTTTTAATGACATATCTAGTAGCTTTTATTATCATCTAATTGCTTATTTACTTGCTGATTTATATCATTGTTTATTTCTGCTATATAGTACATAAATCTTCACTTGCTTGTCCATTTGAAAATTGGGTTTGTATATTTGTCTTTTCTCTTGTCTCGGGTAGGTACAACTCTCTTCTGCAGGTACTCAATTCTTTGGAAACCATTTATCATATCCAAGACTCATTTCCAAGCCATATTCCATTTCTTATATTGACCTATAGGGGAATCACCTTCCATTACTCCACTTTCTATATCATTTCCCCTAGGGTCATCTAAGATACCCCCCTTCTGTAGGATTTCTCCTTCACTAAAGCGAGGGGAGTCCCTATCTAAGGTGAGAGTGGGTAGGTATTCCCATATTTCTTGCCATCTTGTGGATTGGTTCAAGCTTTTCCCAACCTACAATTTGTGATTATTCAATTCTTTAAGATCTTAGCGTGGCACCTGGGTTTTATTGTATTCTTATCATCTTCCCAATATTTCGTCATGATCAATATCTCTTTGAAGTCCCGACACTTATTCAATTTTCTAATATTCTATGTCCATCCAATTCTTGGTACTTAGTTGTTTTTCCTTTTAATATTTTATGTCCCATACTTAATATTTTAAGTTCAAAGGTGGAAAAGGGATTTGTCGCACTACTTTGAAAAATGTTCTCTTGTTTGTCCTTTCGTCCACCATTCTACACTTAGTCATATTTCAATATTTCGTTGTGGTTTGTGGGACTATACAATTTTCCTAATTCTTATGGCTTTGTCTATCTGTCCATTCGCCATCCAACACTTATTCATTTTCTCATATTCTTCATGGAACGGTGCATCTGCGGGATTGCTCTTGTTCTTTACATACCTCTGATTATCTAATGCTCCACGACATCTTGATACTTAGCCATTTTTCCAATATTTCACTGTGGGTCCACAAGGTCGCGAGATTATTTCATTTCTTTGCACATACTTATGATTTTCCATCACTCTGCGAAGTCTTGGGACTTAGTCATTTTTTAGTTCCCATTGTAGGTCTCAAACCTTTTATCTAGGTCTTTGATCTTAATGAATCAACGGTTAGGATTTAACTGTCTCTTTATCCATTGTTCTTCATACCAAAAGGTTACTCTACATACAAAGTTCCATAGCTCCTCTATTCAATTTCAAGTGATGTAAAATATCATTTGCAATATAAATCCTTTGAATATGATTTTCCCAATGAATGTGGGATATAAGAACATGGGATTTTTCCCTACTATTTCTTGCATGCTCGGAATTTTTGTGCCCTGCGACTTTGACTCTAGCTTGTGCACATTTTTTTCTTCCTCATTCTTCCTCGTCATTAATATAAACATATTCTTAAATATTTATATGTTTCCTTATGCTTCTTATGCATATCCTTCACCATTATTAACAAAAAGTCTTCTTACTATTTTCTTGAAGCATACTACACAGTGTAAATCATCAAGGATAGCACCATGTYCACTTTAACGTAAATGACAACATACTTTTTCGACAATATCCCCCTTTGTCATTGATGGAAACACCTTCATAAAAAAAAAAATTCTATGCAAGTCTCCCCTTGTCTCTTTTCTCTCCCCTTTTGACATCAATGGCAAAGGCATTTTTTATCCCTTACAGTGTACTCTTAATTTTCTCCTCTGCATCCAGCAACCTTCTTGTTTTTTTKCATCTCTTCTTGAGATTTTGGTTCTGTTGAGCTCCCATCATCTTTCAATTGAAGTTGTCATACCTTAAGAAGAAATGGGAATGACTCCCATCTTYTGTCGGAGATACTCAAATGTATCTCTGGGAAGTGGTTTTGTAAATATATCTACAATGTGTTCCTTTGTTGGTACATATTCTAGTTTTACAACTTGGTTTTCAACATATTCTCTTAGAAAGTGGTATTTGATAGGTATGTGTTTTATTTTTGAATGCATGACGAGGTTATTAGAAATGCTTATTGCGTTCGTGTTATAACATAGTATATAGATTGGTTGTTTGTAATCAATATGAATGTATTGTAAGGCCTACTTCACCCAAACAATTTGTGTGCAACGGGTTGCTACTGCAATATATTCAGCTTCTACAGTTGACAAAGAGATTGATGATTTATTTTTTCTCAACCATGAAACTAGGTAATTTCCTACAAACATTGCACCTCCACTTGTTCTTTTTCAGTCATCCACACATCCTGCCCAATCAGCATCAATGTATGCTTTCAGGGTAAAATATTCACCTTTTGGATACCATATTCAATAGTCCAAAGTACCCTTCAGATATCTAAATATTCTCTTGACTAATTGTACATGAGATTCTTTTGGTGCAGATTGAAACCTTGCAACAATTCCAACTACCTCCATAATATATAGCCTTGAAACTATTAGATACAACAAGTTTCCAAGCATAGACCTGTACAATTGTTTATCTTCTTCCATGAATTCATCATCTTTGTTGAGCTTGCATCATGTGGTCATAGGAGTGCTTACTGGTTTGCAATCCTCCATTTTGAACTTCTTGAGAATCTCCTTAATGTACTTCATTTTTTCAGGAAATGAAAGACACTTCCACACTAATCCTAGCAAAAGAGAAGAAGAAATTAATCAAGAACTAATATGAAGCAAGAAATCACATAGTACACTGAGATTTTACCTTGGAACCCTTAACTAGGAGAAACCAACATTCCTTTGAGTGTTCTTCTCTCTTGATGTCTTATTCAATATGAATAAAAGGTTACATGTCTAACCTTGATCCATGCCTAAGACACAATCAACATCATACCCTCTTGCTTTTGCAAGAACGACCCTGTAGCCAATTCATCTTACATATGCATGACCAGTAACCTACGATTTACCATGCATTAGATTTACAGCATTTTGCATTCTCGCATTAGCCTTTACAGCCTTACAATAAGCCTATTTATAGGCTTTACAATAGGAAAAACCCTAAATATTAGTTCCCAAAAACGGTTATAGATCTATGCATATCATTGGCGACAAATCCTGCAAATCCTAGGATTATATTACAGTCGACTTCCAAGTCGGGTTACCAGTCAAATACCATTCGGCCCTTTATTCGGTATCTAGTCGGTCATCTCATGCCTACACTTCTAAATATTTTCAGTTGAATTTTCATCGATATCTTCGACTTCGAAATTACCCGGTCGACTTCCTCGACCTTTGAATTGTTGTCAATCCACCTTGACCTTCGACCATCAGTTGATCTGCCTTGACTCGAATTTCACTGCAAAGAATATAACAACCCAACATTCTCCCACTTGTTGTATTCTTTGTTGAAATAGGATATTCCTAAACTTTCATTCACAGACCTAGGGCAGCAATGCCCATTTCCTCTCTGCGCCAAGAGAACTTCACAACACTCACAAATTTGGTCAACGAGTCTGCTATGTTTTCCAACATGTCTACTTTCTCCAATAGCACCGTGTTTCTCCTCAAACTCGATTCTTGAACACAACCTTTGAAGCCATACTGCTTCTTTTCTTCCATTATTGGCCGCCATGTATTCATCTTATATTGCTTACAAGGCTAATGCCACATGTCACTTACTCATACAGCTTATTTCTCCACCAAAAATCTTGAAGACATATCCATTGGTTGACCTCTGTCGATTTAGATCTCCAGTCCAATCGGCGTCGACAAATACATGTACATATACTTTACCACTGTCACCTCTAGGTCTTCCTTGGTATCATATAGCATAGTCCTTCATGCCAGATAAATACATGAATACTCTCTTAATAGTTTTCCAGTGCTCCTTTCCAGGTGTCGACATGTATCTTCTCAACACTCCCACTGCATGGGAAATGTATGGTCGAGTGCAGAACATCACATACATTAGACTACCAATATCACTTGCATAGGGAACACGTGCCATGCCCTCTATTTCTTCTTGTGTGTTTGGACATTGTTTAGAAGAAATATTTGCTCCCACAAGAATTGGCACTGTTACCAGTTTGCAAGCATGCTTATTGAACCTTTTCATAACTATTTCAATATACTTTGTCTTATTCAACCAGGTCTTTATAGCAGCTCGATCTCTCTTAAGCTCCATTCCCATAAAGAAGTTAGTTGCATCGAGATCCTTTATTTCAAACTTGGAAGATAATTTCTTCTTCACCTCATTTATTGTGTCCATGTTGTTTCCAATTAGCAACATGTCATCGACATACAAATCTACATATATGAAATTCCCACCTTCCTCCTTGGAATATATGCAGTGATCAACTTTGCTTCTCACAAATCCCAAACTAACGATGTAAGTGTCAAAATTCTGGTACCACATACTTGGTGATTTATTTAGACCATAAAGGGATCTTTTGAGTTTTCACACCAACTCTTGCTTTCCTTTTACTACAAATCCTTTAGGTTGTTTCATGTAGATTTCTTCTTCTAGGTCCCCATTAGGAATGATATCTTCACATCCATCTGTTCTATCTCCATATCGAATGTTGTAGCTAGATAAATTAGTACTCTAATGGAAGTTAGTTTTTCAAAAGGGGAAAAAATCTCACCGAATTCGACTCCTTCAACTTGGGAATAACCTTTCACTACCAGTAGATCTTTGAACTTCTTGACTTGACCTGTGACACTCATCTTTTTCTTGAACACCTACTTGCTACCGATGGGATTTATTCCACTACGTAACTTGACTAGATCCCATGTCTCATTCTTGTATAAGGATTCCATCTCTTCAACCATGGCGTCCTTCCAGATTTTACCCTATTCTGAGTTGACTTCCTCACCGACCGACTTGGGCTCATCGTCGATGGCAGTTAGCACAAATGAGGAATGGAAGTCGGGTGGAATATACCTTCAAATTGGTTTCTTTATTATTTATAACCTCCTTACCACTGTAGTCATTTATTCCACCTCTTCCTCGGATTCATTCGACTCATAAGAGTCATCTTCCTCATTCCTCAGTTCAAATCGCACTGTATTAGGATTATTCTCGGTCTGAACAGCTTCCTCGGGCTCAGATTTACCTATGACTTCTTTGAATACCACATATTGACTGTACATTGTTCTCCTTGACATAGGATCTCAGAGCTTATATCCTTTCATCCCTTCTTTATATCTGATGAAAATACATTTGACTTCCTTCTTGTCTAACTTGCTCCTCTGTTCCTTAGGAACATGCACAAATGCATCACAGCCAAATACTTTGATATGTGCCACCAAAGGATTCTTACTAGACCATAACTCATTTGGAGTCATGTCAACTAATGCTAACGAAGGAGACATATTTACCAGATATATTATAGTCTCAATTACATTTGCCTAGAATTCTTGTGTGAGGCCAGCACCACTAAGCATTCTCCTTGTCTTATCCATAAACATTTTGTTCATTCTCTTAGTAACTCCATTTTTTTGCGGGGTACATGGTGTGGTATTTTGTCATGCTATCACACATTGCTTACAGAAATGATCAAATTCATTTCCACAGAATTCACCACCATTGTCAGTCCTCAGCACTTTAATCCTCTTCTATGTATGGTTTTCCACAAGAGAATTAAACTCCTTAAATATCTCTAAAACCTTTGATTTATTCCTCAAGAAATATATCCATGTCTTCCTGGAAAAATCATCTATGAAGAAGACATAATACAGGGATCCATCAAGTGAAGGCACTGTAACCGGGCCAAACACATCACTATGCACCATTTCTAGAATCCCATTTTCCCTTGTTGCTCTAGATGGGAACCTTACCCGACTTTGTTTTCCATATATGAAATGTTCACAAAAGTTGAATTCTAAACTACATTCAGGAAAACCTTCGACCATACCTTTGCTTTGCATATCTCGAAGTCCATTTTCTCCAATGTGTCTCATCCTCGTATGCCATAACCTAGTTGGGTCGATCTCATCATGTCTTGTCGAGTCGGTTTGAACCGACTTGGCTCGAGTTGAGTCAAGTTGTGTTGAAATCGAGTCAGGTAGAGTTGCAGTCGAGTCAATTTTAGGAGAAACTATATTGTTGCACCCAATCAAGTCAACCTTCACTAACAACTTGTATAGGGTACCAACATGAACTCCTCTCATTAATACCATCGCACCTCTAACCATCTTGCATGAATCCTTCTGAAACAGAGTATGCACACCTACATCACTCATCTTGTTGACAAATATTAGGTTTCTTTCCAAACCCAGAATGTGTATCACACCTGGAAGGGTTCTTTTCCTTCCATCCTGCAGTGTTAGTCAAAATCTTCCTCTTCCAACAATTATGGTTGTCGAGTCATCCCCCAAGAATACATCACCCCCATCATATTGTTTATACTCACAGAACCATTCTTTATGTGGTGTCATGTGATAGGATACTCCTGAGTTGATCAACCAAACATATTGATTAGAATGTGTACAGTTCGATACCAGATACACATCACCTCCCTTGTCTGAGGTCATCTTTCTTTCAGTCAATTTATCCTCGTCAGATCCAACACTGCCTTATGTTTCCCTCGACATACAATCCTTTTTATAATTCCCATATTTATCACATTTCCAGCATCTTCATGTTGACTGAACCAGGGATTTACATCTACCCTTCGACTTGAACTTTCTACCAGAGAATCTGCATTTATCTTTGTCTTCTGGTCAACCTCTCACTACCAGAGCATCTTTGGTCGATCCTTCCATTTTCTTAATTCTCATTTCTTCAGACAACAGAGAAGCAACCACATCCTCTATTTCTAGTGTGGTTGTATTACTCCCAATAGCCATGACTAATATATCCCAGGAGTCTAGAAAATAACATAATAGGATAATACATTTCTCCTCATCAATGATCTTGATATCCAGAGATGATAATTGGCTTAACATGTTGTTAAATGCATTTAAATGATCAGTCACTGAACTGCCATCACTCACCCTCAAAATATATAGTTTCTTTCTGAGAAACAACTTATTTACCATATATTTTGACTGGTATAATCTTCCCAGCTTGTCCCACAATTTCTTAGTCGATTATTCACCCGAGACATTCAGCAGCACTAAATCTAAAAGGCAAAGACAAATCGTGATTCTTTCTCTTATTTTGAGTTTCTCCCATTCTTTCGTCGACATCCCTATCGGTTGGGTACCTGGACAGACTATTGTCCATTGTTATCGATCCACAAGAATATATTCCATTTTAGGCTTCCAAAGATCAAAATTCTGGCCATTGAATTTTTCTATCTCTATTCTGGAACTGCTCGCCATTCTTTACCACGATCTTTAACACAATTTATGAATTATGACTCTTATTGTACCTAAGGTTTATTTCTCAGATTCAATATTGAAAAATGAAGATCTGATATACTCGCCAACAAATAACACCACTCTTATCACTCACTTTTCAGGGGAAACCTAAGCTTTGATACCACATGTCAGGAAATTAAAGACACTTCCACACTAATCCTAGTAAAGGAGAAGAAGAATTTAATCTAGAACTGATATGAAACAAGAAATCACACAACACACCAATATTTTACCATGGAACCCTTAACCAAGAGAAACCATCATTCCTTTGATCATTTTTCTCTCTTTATGTCTTATTTAATCTAAATAAAAGGTTACATGTCTAACCTTGTTCCACACCTAAGACACAATCGACATCATAACCTCTTACTTTTGCAAGAACAACCATGTAGCCAATTCGGCTTACATATGCATGACTAGCAACCTACTATTTACCATGCATTAGATTTATGGCATTTTTCATTCTCGCATTATCCTTTATGGAATTACAACATGCCTCTTTATAGGATTTACAATAGGAAAAACCCTAAATATTGGCACCCAAAAATGGTTACAGATCCGTTCATATCATTAGCTACAAATCCTGCAAATCCAAGGATTATGTTACAGTCGAAATCCAAGTTGGGTTATCAGTCAATCCTTCATTTGATCTCTAGTCATTCATCTCATTCCCACACTTCAACCTCTTGTCAATTTACTTTCCATCGATTTCTTCGACTTCGACTTTACATGGTCGACTTCCTCTACCTTCAACTTGTTTTCGATCCACCTCGACCTGCGACCGTTAGTCGATCTACCTCGACTTGAATTTCATCGCAAAGAATATAACAACCCAACACATTTGAGATATAAAGATACCTTTGTTTGATTCATATTTTTGTAGTCCTAAGAATAATTATATCTCTCCTACCATTGACATCTCGAATTCACTTTGCATCTCTTTAGAAAACAAATTCTTATCTTGTCAACATTGCTTCCAAATATTATATCATCCACATAGACAACAATTATTATCATGTCTTTGTCCTCCCTTTTGATGTAGATGTTTTTCCCATCTCCTCTTTTGAATCATCATTGTTGTAGATACATGTTTGGTCTGGAGTACTAAGCTCTAGGGGCTTGCTTTAGGCCATAGAGGGAATTTTTGAGTTTACACACATAATCTCCATCTTCTGATAGTTGAAATCTTTCAGGTTTCTCAATGTACACTTATTCCTCTAAATCTCCATTTAAAAATGTTGATTTAACATCCATTTGATAAATTTTGAAGTTCTTGTAGCAAGCAAATGCCAAAAACATTTAGATTTCTTCCAATCTTGCTACAAGAGAAAAAAATTCTTCAAAATCAACTCCTTCAATCTGAGCATACCCCTTGCATACTAATATTTAATTTTATCTTACTACATGTCCATTTTCATTTTTTCTATTCCTGAAAACCCATTTAGTGCCTATTACATGTTTACCCTTGGGTCTTGGAACAAGATCTCAGGTTTGATTCTTTTCACTTTACTCCAATTCACAATTCATGGCATTGATCCAATGTTCTTCTTGGATGGATTCTTTAAAGTTATGAGGCTCTATTATAGTTAGTAAGGAAAAGTTTAATTGATTGTTTATTCTTCTCCTTGTTTGGGGTCATGCACTCCTATCTCCAAGAATTTGACTTTTAGGATTATTCTTTTGTACATGTATTGAAGGAGTTTTGTGTCTAGTATTTATGTTTCATCTTATTCTTCAATTTGTGGATCCTTATTTTCTTTCTTTTATTCTTCTTGATGTTCTTCTTCTTGTTGTTCCTCTTATGTTGTCCTTCTTGCAGACATTCATCATCTTCTATGCATTTTTCTTCTTTCGAAATATGGTTTGTAACATGTGACTTTTCATCATATACTTTCACATGTGTACTCATTATTATCATGTCCAACCTTAGAGTGTAGCATATATAGGATTTATTGTCAAATGAGTAACCTAAAAATATTCCTTCATCTATTCTAGAATCAAATTTACCCAAATTCTCTTCACTTCTCTTTATGTAACATTTACTCCCAAATACTTTGAGATAATTAATTGTTGCAAGTATGCCTTTCCATGGTTCATATGGTGGTTTATCATGGTTTGTTATAAGCAAACATCTGTTTAGAATATCAATAGCAGTGTGTATTGCTTCTCTCTAAAAAATATCTGATATTTTGGAGTCATTTAATAAAGTTCTTGCCATTTTTCGCACGGTCCTATTTTTTATTTATGCCACACCATTTTGTTGTTGTGCACTAGCTGCTGAAAAATGTCTTTTGATTCCATGCATCTCATAGAATTTATCAAATTCATTTAAGGTAAACTCATATCCATTATCTAATCGTGAGCACTTGATTTTGAGGTCGGTTTCATTTTCTACTATCTCTTTAAACACCTTAAATTTATCAATTGCTTTTAATTTTTGCTTTAGAAAGGAAACCCATGTCATTCTAGTGTAGTCATATATAAGCAGCATAAAGTAGTGCTCACCTTGTAATATTTTAGTTTTGTTTGGTCCACATAGATCAGTATGAATGAGTTGCAAAGGCTTTGAAGTCGAATGCTCCTTTTTTATAAGATGACTCTAGTCTGCTTTCCATGTTGGCAATGTTCGTAAATAGGATTTGAAGGTTTTACAATTAAGGGAAGATCCCTTACTGTCTTCTTTTTGTTGATTTTTACCAAATCGTAAAAATTTATGTGTCTCATTCTCCTGTGACAAATCCATCTTTGATCTGTTTGTCCCATGTAACATTTATCTCCTTTTACTTCATCTAAAATGTAGATGTTATTAGAATTCCTAAGTATTGTAGCAAGGAATCTACCAGATTTTTCACTTCTTATTTCAAAATTTTGAGAGACAAAAGAAAGAGTGTGTCCTTGATCACATATTTGACTGACACTGAGAAGATTGTGCTTCATATCTGCAATCAGCAACACATTTTTTTCTTTGGATTTCTCACCTACAAGACTGATTGTTCATTTTACAATTATTTTGGTAGAATTGTCATTTCCAAATATGAAATTGCCTCCCTTTGTTTTATCAAGAGTGGAAAACATGTTCGGATCTCTTTCCATGTGCTTCAAGCATCCATTGTCAATATACCATTGGCTTGTGTTGCTTTGAGCATGTAGAGATAGATTGTTTTCTTACCCTTTTTGTTGATCTAGTTTTTTCTTCCATACTCTTGTGTTTTATCTCTCATGTTTAGTATAATGTTTCTCATTCATGTTATATCTGGTGGATTCCAATCTGCTTCTCCACTCATGAGCTTTGTGACCAAATTTATTATGTTTGTAACACTCAACATTGGAGCTCACAAGTGGAGAAAAAGGATAATAATTTATGTCTACAAACTCTTGAGTTGTTTTGTTGCTTGCATAATAATTTATGGAAATCTTGTATACATTTATACTTTTCATATAGTTATATATTATATTGGCCCTGCCGTCAAT
Organism: Picea sitchensis; assembly: GCA_010110895.2. NCBI lineage: Eukaryota > Viridiplantae > Streptophyta > Pinopsida > Pinales > Pinaceae > Picea > Picea sitchensis. The sequence continues at coordinate 55,723 of SNQJ01S0020237.1, forward strand.
GGATTTGTGCCCAAAATTATGACAAGAAAAACAGTTACTAAGAAATAGATTTTGATACCTTGTTGTAGGAGGTCTTCTTGGTGGAGTATTTGTTTTGGTAAATATTTGAGATGTTCTATTGTTCAAATAATAAGCCTTGGTAGCGTTGTCAACACTTCTTGTGGTGGGAGGTCTTTTGGGTGGAGCACCCTTTTCAAATTCAACTAAGTTGGGAAGATAAGTAATCTTATGTTGACCATCCTTTTCTATTCGATGCCTGCTTCATTTTTATAGTGTTTCCACTATGATTGGAACTCCTAAGTACATTTGCATAGCTTTGAGTCTTTTCACCTCTTTCTCGTATCTCAAAATTAGTATTTTTCTAAATGTTGTTGTAGCCAAGACCAAACTCCTAAGTACATTTTCATAGCTTTGAGTCTTTCACCTCTTTCTCGTATCTCAAAATTAGTATTTTTCTAAATACATAGAAGCCAAGACTACTTCATCAAATGGCTTACCTTTTGGACATTTAGAATGTCTCTAGGACTATTTTTTTGTTTGTTAATTTGTGCAGACCTGTTGGCTACACGATTAACACGTGGCTTGAGAAACCGCGACTGTGGGTACCTAAACTCACAAAATCACCCTGGGATCGCACTGCTCGAGCTTGGCCACCAACCCTTTTTAACATGGTTGATTTTTTTTTTTTTTTTTTATTTTTTTTAACATGGTTGGATTTTTTCCCCGCAGGTTTCGAACCGGTGACTTTAACATCACGGAGTGGCTTAACAACACACTCCGTCACCAACTGTCCTACACCTCGGGGACCTGTCTTCTAGGACTATTGAACACTTTTCAAACCTTGGATTTTTTCTCAATTGGGCAACAGCCTTATCTAATTATTTTCTTAGGAAAACAACATCAATCTCTCTTTGATGGAAAATATCCTCCATTTCTTTGAGCTTAGTTTCCAAAATTTATTCAATTTTGTTTGCTTCTTCTAATTGTCTTTTTAGACTAATAGTCTTAGTTTCACTATTTGGTTCATGACATTATCCTTTTGATTTTATTAAATGTTCCTTGAGAGACTCATTTTTCTTTCTGATTTTTTCCAGTTCATTTAGAGCACAAATTAGTTCACCTTCAATATTAACCTCTCCTTCCTCATCAGGCTCTTCATGTTTTGAGGTCTCATCAAATAATTCATTGATGGCCATGAATAAAACATCTTATGTGTTGATGTTGTATTATTCAGCAGAGGAGCTTCATGTTGATATTATGGTAGTTGCAGGAGGTATTAACCTCTACATGTAACCTTTGTCGAGACTAGAATATTCTGGGAAGCAAGAGAAACTCTAAACAGATGCGTAGAAACCCTAGAAGACATGTAGGCTCAATAAAAGAATTAATGTTTAAGTATTAACTTATAAAATAAGAAGTCAACATAGACAGGTAACAAAGAGCACTATAAATAAGAGGGCACTAGATCTCATTTTTCACTCTTACTCTCTCAACTGCATAAGACTAGTGATGCGCAAGTTTGGAGAGGGAGTGTAGTTGCAACTGCTGCAACTAGGATTTTAGCTTTTAGTTGGACTTTCTCTTGGTTATGTTTTGGACTTTCTACTTGGTATTTGGTTATTCTTTCTTGGTGCACTAGCCTTGGAGAAAAATGTGCTACCTTGGTTGGTTATTGGTATGCTTCTGGAATTATTTTGTCTGTCAAGGTTAAGGTGATTGGGGGTGGCCTTTGTGCCTATGGTTGGGTGATAATATTGTTATATTGTCTATGGAAAAATGAACACGTCTCTTTATTTCTAATAGGTTATGGGCCCACACTATATTTAGATAGTCTAACCATTGGAATATAGATTGGGAATTTATTTGTTAAGCTCGTTATGGCACCAGTTACAGCTACAGTTAAGTTTTTTTAATATGCAACTGCAACAAACCCTAACCCTTGTGTTTGGGCACTTATGATGAAATTTTTTACCTAATTCCTTAACATCCTAGTGCACCCTATACTAACGCACCTATTGGTCCTCTTAGCTAGCAAAAACGTTAGGTTTAATTTTTTTGTCAAAGTTTGACTGGTCAAGGTCAAAGGTTGACTGGTCAAAGTCAAATTCAAAGGTTGACTTATGGTCAAAGTTGAAATTTTAGAGTTTCTAGATTTTTCTAATCATTGAATCTTTTGATTGAGTTTCCAATCTCTTCTTGTCAAGATGGTATCTAGTTTTAGATTGGAAGACAAGTTGGACGATGTTACAAGCTTTCAAAGGTATGAACTTGTATATGTTATCTAAGTTATATCATCTAGAAAAACATGAGTATGTTTGCAAGGAAAGTACTATATATCTTGTCCAAGCTGTAAGATTGGATTCATTGCATTCAAAAGAACAAGCACACCCTCCATAGCAAGTGACACTTCAGGTTCCAGGTTTGATTAAATTGTTAAAATTTATATATATATCAAGGGTGATAGTTGCTACATTACAAATTGTGAAATCAATCTTTGAAAGATTCTATTATTTCTAGGTGCAATGAATACTTGAAAGTGTTCGACAACACAGGTATTCCAACAGAGGATGAACACCTTCAGTAACCACTCACATAACCAGATCAAAGATCAACACACTGATGTTTTCACGTGGTAAAACCCCTACGGGGAAACATCCACGGCCCCAGCCAACGAGGCCACTTGGAGCAGTTTATTAATGCAAAGAAAAAGATTACAGAGAGATTTTACAAGAGAGTTTCTCACAATTGATCATCGGCAAATGACCCTCCAT
>SNQJ01S0020237.1:77807-94313 GCA_010110895.2 Picea sitchensis
ACTTTCAACATTTCTTTCCACCCTAAATGCATTCTCCAAGGATTTGGGTTCCCAAAGATGAACCTCATGTTGAATGTTATCCCTTAAAGTTCCTATGAATACATCAATCAAGTCCTCATCTGGAATATATGTTACCTTTATATTCAATCTTTGGAAGTTCTCAATGTGCTCTGTAACTGAAAAAAGAAGGTATTGCTCCTTGTATCCTTATAGTGTGCTATCATTTCTTCCGTGAAAATTGTCCAAGTGATGAGTGATTTGCAAGAACAAAGCCATCGATACCACACAAATTGATTGGGTTCTAAATATAAAGAATCAATATGTACCTTTTGTGTATGTGGAACATTATGTAGATCAAAGAATTGTTCCATCTGAAGTATCCATGTGATTGGGTCCTTTCCATCAAACTTCCTCACATCGATCTTAGGAAAGTGATTGGTCTTCAACCTAAAGTTAGAGTTTTTCCATTCTTGATTCATCTTCCTTGTGTCCTCATCATGAATTTCATGGGATACATTTTTCACTTTTAGGTGTCCTCTCTATTAGGAAAATTTTCAATCCTTCCATGATCTCCCCTTTTAAACTATCCATATTAGTATTTATTTCCTCCAACTTAGCTTCTGTTGAATCCATCATTTACTGTAGTCCATATTTTGTTACTGTGTTCTTTTGTAAATCATTTATGTCCCTACGCATTTCTTCACCTTCATCAAGAGTCCAAGTAGGACTTTATGGAGGCTTATTTGGTGTAGAAGTTCCCTTTTTTGGTTGCATGTTGGCCAAGTATCAATTTAAACCTTGATTTTGAGGTGGTTCTGCTAGAAAATCTTCCTTTTATTGTATCTCCAAAATTTTAGCCCTTCTGAGTATAAAATTGTTTTTTTTGTAGTTCTCTGATATTTCTTCTCTACAATTCCATATGTCTGATCAAAATTGGATGTGCCAAGTGGAATTTATGGTAACTTCCCCACAACTTGTTGATTTTTTGTCTTTCCAGAAGATCTCACTTGTATAGCATTCCCCACACAAAATAATTGATATAAAATTCTGAAACTTGTACCAAAATTACTACGGACAGTCCACTATCCAATTCAACTGATATCGCTCAATTTAGATACTCTAGGAAGAATTTATGATTGTTTTACCTGGACCACCTTCTTGAGACTAGTCAATAGGACTAGTCAGATACCCTATCTTCCAAAGGGTGTATATACGAATTTAAGCTTAACCAAAAGATGAAATCGTTACCACAGATACCTTACTAATTTCTTTGAATATCCTCCAGAGTTCAGGTTCTGAAACATTACAGAAAAAAAATTTATAATGAAAATTCTGCAATGGCTCAATTCAGGATGATTTCAGAACCCTATATTACATAGGCTTTATCTATGAAATTATAAGGCCTCAGGAGCTGAAATTTTAACCCAACGTACCTTGATCCATCTACTAAATATCCTCCAAGCCTTTCCTTCTGAAACTTTTTAGAAAAAAAAAAAGTTATAGATAAAATTCCAAGGTGTCTCAGATGTAGCAGCCAAACCCCAAGACCTTGAGCTCCAATACCATATGTTAAGAACCAAGTATCAAATATCATAGAAAAACCTCATAATAAGTATTCAATGCCTTGAAAAAGAGAGGATTTTAGGTAATAATCCTCTTCGAGGGGGAAACCTCCTTATACCTCACATAAATGTCCAAATACAAGATGATTCCAAATGAAAATGTCTCCTTGGTATATATAGGAGACTAGGAGGTACAATTACAACTAATGGAATCAGGCAGACATAAATAAAATAACATTACTAATGTAATATGCTCCAATTAAGGGGTAATGAGCCACTATTTAAGGCTTAACATTTATCATGCATGGTTGTGTGAACCATGACTTCCCCCAAGACTTGCAATGTGCCATATCAAAATTATATTCATTTGTGTGTTGGATCACATCAAGGGAGATTTATATGGCTAGCATTCCAAAGTGGCATTGAGAGATAGTTGAGATAGTTTGTATGTTTGAGAAGGAAATGCCCACAAATTTTATGGACTTGCAAGTCCATCCTCTAATTCACCTATCTAATGAGTTTGAATTAGCTGGGGTTCTCTCATGATGTTGGATGTTCTTCTTAGAGAGGTACATGAAAAAATTGAAGGGGTTTGTTCAACAAAGGGTAAAACTGGAGGGCTCTATGATAGAACATAGTATAAAATTCATTCTATTATTCCAATGAGTACATGAAGCAAATTGACAACACAGTGGGGGAAGTCATTTGGGATGACCAACAAGATGAGGACAAAAGGGAAGGGGAGCTACTCCAAATGAATGGAAAAAGTTGTTTGATAAAGAGTAAGTCGGTTATATTTTTTCAATTTAGTACAAAGAAATTGTTTACATTAAAGTTGATAATATATATTGCATCCCATGCTATTTTTTTTAATTCTTGTATACATCAACAAATTTACAAATTTTGATTCCATCAATAAATTCATTCTTTAGTCCCTAAGGTCTAGAGAAGTCGATGAGGGAGTATGTTGTTAAGGCACTTTGTAAGTGAAATTCATTGGTTCGAAACCCCTGGGGACACCTCAAATATAACCATGTTAAGGGATGGTACGGTCTAGGTTGGGTGCGATCCCCAAGTGATTTTGATGGCTTAGATGCCCATGGGTTATGGAATCTCAGCCACAAGCCAGTCCTGCAGGTCAGAGATAGTATAGCCAACAAAAAAATATTATTCTTTAAGTTGATAATATATATTTGATATCATGTTATTTGTTTTGTATTTTTGTATACATTAGTGAATTTATAAATGGATGTCATCAATAAATTCATTCTTTACAATGCAGAGGCAACGCAACCATGGGTCATGTTGTATGAAGGGAAAAGAAGGAAATGGGACAATGACAGGAAATCATTCAAATGATTGAATGGTAGAAGCATGCCTTATCCTGATCATTTAAAAGAAAATATATCAAAAATGTCCCAACAGTTAGGTGTCTAACCATATACAAGAGAAATATGTGGTGTCTGGTCGTAACCCACATGGAGAAGGTCTAGATGCACTAAACATAGGGATTGAGTGTGGAAACTTTGTAATAACCTTTATGAGTACCACATTCTATTTATAATTTTTCACATTTGAATTGTAACATGTATTATGTTTTTATTAATTCTTCGGTTATTAGACATATGATACTGTCTTGTGTTCACATTTTTACAGGTGCATATTTTCTCATCAATGTCATCATATGGACATCATTTTCACACTAAGTATGTTAATGATGGACACATCACACAAGATTGTGGAGTGGAGGTCAAGCTCAACCAATCTAGTTGTTCTAGCCACTGTGATGAAAACCTAATAGAGGGGAAGTTAGGTTCCATTGGAAAGATACATGAGATCATGCAAGTGGATTTCTCATTGTTTCAATGTGTTATTTTCTGTTGCAAGTTGTGGGATACCTTCGACTGGAGAAATGTAAAGGAAGATCGTAATAGTTGGATAATATGTATTAACTCTAAACAAATGTGGGTTGAAAATAAGGATCCTTATGTTTTCCCAAAACATTTATACCAAGTGTTTTTTACCCACATGTGTTGGATGGGGATTGGTGGTTCATACTGAGACACGATTCAAGATCTAAACATATTTTTGAGAACAACAATATTACAATGTCAAGTGAGGAAGATAACCAGGGTGATCGCAACGAAGACTAATTTGTAAATGATTTGTTTAGACATTTATGTGGTGGATGTGTCATTTTATTATGGGTATCTATAATGGAAAATTATGTTTTTTCTCTTCATTTTATAATTATGTTGGATATGAAAAGTTAACAACCATTTACAACCACCATATTGAAAATACATTAAATAGTAGAAGCATAAGATGTGGTTTGATATATTTTTGTTGTCATTTTTATTATTTATTATAGCAAATTTATGTCGTATTGTATTAAAATATGTTTATGTTAACCTTTGAATTACTAAGCATTAATTGAGATATCACAAAGTTTTTTTTTTTTTTTTAAGTAAAAAAAGGGGTAGCCTGCTATATTATATTATCAAAACACTGTAACAATATATACAGAGTCAAGAGTCTGAGTCACCCAAAATGTTGCCGGAAACTGGAAACCAGCATAGGTGCATAGCAAAAAACAACTGTAAACTAGTGGCATCTGTCCTACCCGGAGGAAACCAGGACAGGTGCCTAAAGTTTAAGAGAGCATAAAACAGTAGCATAAAAACTAAAGAGCCAGAGAACATAAAAAACCTAGGTAATTGGTGACCTGTCGCCATCATCTGTCTTCCACGTGGACCCAGCCGGGATGGCAAAAGACTACGCGCAGAGGGGGCACTTTCGCCGAACTGGAGCACCAGAGTAAGCATCGAGAAGCATGTCTAGGCGTTGGCCCATGAGGAGGGCACGTTGCTCCAGGTCAGACATGTGGCCTCAGAGCTCGAACACCAGGAACAGGTACTCCTCACGGAGGAGAAAGCCATGCAGTTCACCACCCTCGTCGTCGAGTGTCCTTCTCTTCGCACCATCCTTTGCTTCCTTTCCCATCAGGAACATTTTATCCACATCCAACGCCGCTTCCAGGTCCTTCCAGGGAACCTCTTCCACAATACAACCAGGAAAATTGGCATCCAAACCCGAATTGGGTTTGTTTTCCTCTCTGCCAGACCTCACTGTGTCTCAAGGCGCCTCCATTGTCGTCAGGTCTTCCAAAGTCGGGTCCTCCTCTACAATACACGTCGGGTACAAATCCTCAGTTCCATCCTCCAGCTTAACGGTGTCCGCACTGCTGCGGCCAGCTTCCTTTTCGGCAATGGTGGAGAGCAGAGCCTTTTCCTTTGCCCGAGCCTTCTTTCTAAGCAGTGAAGTAGCCATGGACAGAGCACGTTCGAAATGCTCTTTACGCCACCGCTGCGCCTTGTGGACGTTCCAAGCAGAACCACTGTGAGGCGTTCCTCGTTTCCTAGTCATATTATCCTGGGGGTAAGTAAGATTGCAGAGTGCTTGCCGAGAAAAACACGAAGGCCAAGACGAGGGCGGAAGCCAATTTAGAGCATAAGTGGGAGGATCCGTGCCAATGCTCCATGAAAGGATGGTGAACCAGGGTGCAAGGAGCGCGGAACTACACCAGAGCCTCCAGACGAGGAGCAGAGCCGAGGCCAGAGCGAAAGAAAGCGAATAACCATACTTCGAGAACCCATAACCGCCTTTAACCTCAAGCTTGCTGAGTACACCGAGCTTGTAAATGGTCGCTCGAGGGAGGAGTCCTCCCATCTCTGAACTGCTGTTATGGTTGTCCTGCATCGTTAATGCAGGTGCAATGGTGGCGGCCTTCAGCATTTAATCCCAGGCTAAGTGTGAAGCATGATGTCACTCCTTCGCCACGTGTCACCCCATACGGGGGAGATATCACAAAGTTGGTTCATACAATAGTAAAGATTTATTTTAAATTATATTTTATTTAACAAAAAATGAAGATATTAAAAATATTCAAACCTCAAAATTAAATTTTTGTTGTCTGAAAAAATCAAAATTCAACTAAACATATACTTACTTTAAAGGTACTTCTAAGGACAATTTCAACAAAATAACTTTGTGCAACATCTACACTTGTGGTGTTGGCATTACCAACTTTTATGGCATTCCCCACCTGAACTAGTGCAACTAGCATGATCTTCACCTATTCCACTCCATCATTTAGCTTTATAATCATATAAACTTATGTTAATCATTCTTTTTACATTCTCCTTGAAATAAGTGTCAATATAGGAAGGACATGGAAATTCTAAAAGAGCCTCTTTCTAGAGCCTAGTCATAATTAAGGAAAATTTTAATGATACATACTTACCTAAAAGTATAGAATCCTTTGTCAATTTTACTAATTCTTAAAAGACTAATCACAAAATGTTGGGTGATATTATTTTTTAATAGAAAAATCATAAAATTTGTATTAGAGTAAAAAATTGTGAAACCATTTCATCAAGAGTGTATAGATCAAAAATTATTATCATTCTCTGTATTTAAAATTTTAAATTTAATTGAATAAATTTCATATATTATAATAGTTGGATAATATAAATTAATAAAATCTTTGGAAAATTAAATGTTAATAAAATACAATAATTGTGATTTTAGTAAACAATTATATCATAACTTTACATCTTGTAACCTTTGAATAGTAAAAATTAAAAAACAATATTATTATTACATTGTCATCATTATTATTAGTGAATAATTATGTTATAATGTTATTATTATAATATATGGAAAATACACAAATATTCAAATCACAATCATTTCAGTCATCATATTTAAGTATTTTTGTTTCTAAACACGTTGAATCAACATATTGTATCTTGTTGGACAACAAGAAATTCACCTCGAAGAATAGTTAAATATTATATGGTATCAATGGTTATACATTTTTGCAATCACAATCCAAATTAAACACTTTCTTAAAAGTAAAGTAAACATTATATGGAAACTGTAAATTTAAATGAGTGATACATATCAAATTTCACTTAAAAAATGGAGAAATCATTAACAATGTTCGTCATTAGCATGTTCATAATACATTGTATAAATCAAACAACAACAACAACAACCACATTATATGACAAACATAATATAGTCATTAGATTGTCGACGTTTCACTCATTAGATAAACCCAGGCTCTTTGTCCTGAAGATGGATCCTGATCTGGATCCGAAACGTCGACAATCTAATGACTACACTGTGGCTTTTCCGATCAAAACTGAAAATCCCACCCATAGCAATCTCACTCATCAAACATAATATACATGAGCGATATACATATGAATATACATGTCAAACATACATCTCGAGAAAGTCTGCAATAAACATCTGATATACAGATCTCAAGTCAAATATAAAAAAATCAATATAAATTTCAATCAGTACCACTACTAGATAGGTCCACCACCAGAAATAGGTGCATCAGTGTCTCTAATACCATAGCTAGAGACTCTATCAAGAAAAAATATCTCAGAAATAAATGTAGACAAAAGTGGACTATCAAATGTCTCCCTAGATCAATATCATGAAGGCGTGCAACAGTACCCAATGTGAACATAGTGTCCAAAGCATCAAAATCTTGTGACACATGTGGAGGAAGAGGAGGAGGAGGGGGTTCGGTGGATGATGACATGTGTGGACTTGGAGAAATACAATGATCGGTGGATAGTGACATAAGTGCAAGAGGAGGGAGAGGATCAAAGAATATGGTGACGCATGTGGAAGAGAAGCAGGAGGAGGAGGATCAAACGTGGATAAAGATTCAAACACATGTTGAGGGGAAGTGGGAGGAGGAGGAGAATCAAACGTGGATGCAGGATTAGAAACATGTGGAGGGGAAGCAAGAGGATTTGTATATGGTACATCTGACTCATGTGGCACAGAATCGGGAGGAGGAGAAGGAGGACCATGTGGTTGAGTAGAGGATGTGGATGGCTCAGCTAATGAGCGAGATGTAGTGGGATCATGAGCAACAACCCTCAACATCTCGATGAGGTTGATGGAACCAACAATATGACACATCAACATTCTCATGTCACAAATCAAACACCTACATATATAAGAGAGATATTGTACCTGTAATATGTCTCTAATGGGTGTGGGTACCACTCTGCGACTAGTCATGACACGACATAGTTGATCCACCACCTATGGTCAGACTCTCATATTCAATCTGCATGGCATGTGGGGTCTTTGTACTACTATAGGGTGCTTCTCTACCTCCTCCGTTACCTCATCCTCATGTTGGGGAGGCCCATCCGCAACATATGTGTCAATATCTGCAAAACAATAGATAATAATAATAATAATATAATTGACACAAAATGTTACAATAAATTACATGTGCATTAAATAAGACATAAAAATATGCTAATATATCGATTAAAACATAACAATAATATTACCTCTCTCTTTTTTATTGTCAACGTTTCAGATCTCTAGTTGGATCCATCATCAGGACAAAGATTCAAGTAGGTGAAGAGGGAGACCAAGTGTATAAATACGAGAGTAGAGACCAGAAACCCTATAGAATAACTAAAAAGGTCGGCTTGGAAACCCTAGAAACTACAAACCCTAAATTTTTTATTAAAGTACATATAAATTATAACAATAATATAGTATTTAACCCTAAAAATTAATAAGTCAAAGTAATATTAAAAGTTATTAATGATACTATGTTAATAATAATATTGTGTAAAGATAGTATAATAATAAGATAAAATGTGTAATGATAGTACAATAATAAGATATAATGTGGAATAACAATATAGTTGTAGAAAGGACTAGTAGAGGGACAATCAAAATGACAATTGTGGAATTTATGACTAATACTATTAACCACTCTCACCACAGAAACCTAAAATCAATAATTACCTCTCTCATCTGGTCGCTCCTCTATTGTAAATCAGTTTTTTGGACATCCTCTCCAATCCATCCCCGCATATGGGTACTCTACAATATCGAGGACATGATTGTCCTCGCTAACCAATAAATCACATGCCTCCCTATTGACCAGAGACATGAGAAACTTGTACTAGCCCCTCTTGGGCATTAACTACCCCCACATGTGCATATGCGCATCAAACATAGGCATAGCATGAAATATAGGTAAAGGAAAAAGAGGTACTACTCTCCTAGTGGAATGAACCCTCTCAAAACATAGTGTATATAACTCTGACAGGACGGGAATGGGAAGAATCTCATCCCAGACAAAACAACGTGATTGTGATATAATGCATGACAAAATTGTCTCAAAAAACAATTCTCCCACCTAATCAATTGGGGCATCTGTAATAAACTATCTACATAATAAAAAATAGGGAAACTAATGCATTTCCCATTGGAGATACAATGTGATAGTGTCGAGAGAATAATACACAAGCACCTAACTTCTTTTTTCTCAAATGAAATTTTCCACAGCTAACAACCACGAACCTGGAACTTCAAATTTGAATCAACATGCAGACCGACATATCTATGCACATATGTCAATTTGTTCTCTCTTGCAACACTAGGTGGTAGCACAGGGAAATTGGGCATATACTCCCCCCTCATAGAAAGCCCAGTGATGAAATAGGCATCCTCATCTATGGGATGATACCACAGAACGGGACCAACCCTGAACCCTTGTCTCTGATGACCCAGCGACAAATCAACATCTAAAACAAAAAATAGCTCCCCCTAAGGGATGTACCCTCCTGATAAAACTTCAATAGGACAACATTAATCAAAAATTTCTATGTCGAATGTGAAATAGGGTGAGGGAATAGCTCTCTCTCTCTCTCTCTCTCTTCCTAGCCTCCCACTTACGAACAAATGAGTGTGTCGCGGCCTACTGTTTTTTCTGCTTCTCCTCCTCTCGTCATCATCGTCTTTGATTCACATACAAATATTATTCGACACATATATAGATAAAATAAATTGAAATTATAAAACAAATACATATATAAATGACATGTATTTAAAAAAATCTAAAATTGATTTTTTTTTTGCAAAAAAAAAAAAATTAGTGCGCAAAAAATAACGCATATGCACCGACTATGGTGCCCTCTATCAGACATACAACATCGTCATGCAATGTTGTTACTAATACACACCGGAGCCATGTTTCTTGTCGCACAACTAAGTAATTGTGCAATTTGTCCCATAGGATGCTCCACACCAAATCAATGCTTTTAACCATGTTGGTTGAGTGATTTTAACAGCACCAGTTCATTTTGTTAAAAAATATATACCGCAATGATAAAATTCATGGTGTGCAAATCCATGATTCCCTTTGTTAAATCGAATGCACCACTGTGCCAATTTTACCAGAGCGTTGGCGTGATGTATAGTGGTGCATTGTATTACTAATGCACATGTTGGCTTGCAGTGGGTAGACCTGGGGTTAATCATCAAAATACCAACAAAACCTTTAGACATTGATCCTTTTTACATCACCTACAGAGCAAGTGAAGTCTCACCCAAAACATCTAGAGGGGATGCAGGAACTAAGGTTCTATAGTGATGAGGGGAAGTGAGGCATTCAACATATATTTTATAAGCATCTACTCATGTGCACGGTTTCCATTACTTAACAGTTACTTGACACTCAATATATTTTATGCGCAACATTCTCCCACTTAACATTCATTCAATTACCAATTACTTCATTGCACGACATTACAACATCATATAGAAATAACGCATCCATCATAATAATTAAGCATTATCATCACTATGCAATAACATTAAACATCATAACATGAAAACAAAACACATCACAACACACATGTTTAACATGGTTCACCCAACATTGGCTACATCCAAAATAGATGGCTTATGATATTAGTCATTGAAAATATGCTTACAGTTGTGCATTGTGCTACAAAATATGCAACAATATCATTACTCAAACCTTCCTAGCCATTATTTTGCAGTGTGAAACTCACTCCTCAATCATATCATTCTGAACACTTAGCCAGAAACTCAACTCACTCCTCAATCATAGCATTCCAAACACTTAGCCAAAAACTCAACTCACTCCTCATTCACTCACACTCACCAACCTCACTACCCAAAAACCCTTTACATATTTATACATAAAAATAGGGATAAGTCTGTTACAAAGTGGACAAAATGTCCCAAAATCCAAATGGTCTATAAAAATTTCCCACCTTTTATGTGTCGCTCCATCGTGCTTCCTTCTATCATGCACTTTGACTCCTTAAAGTCCTCTCCCATCGCGCGCTCTGGTCCATCTTCTAACTACCTTTTCTTCTTTGACTTATTTTGGCACGGATCCCAAAACTAATCCAAAATGCTTGTCCAATAGGCCCCCAACACTCATGTGTGGGTCGTCCCAAGCCACTCAAGTCTTCTTCCAGTTCTCCATAAATGTTTTGAAGGTCTCCTTCACTGTCACAACCTTCTCCTTGACCTCTAGTTCCTTCTGCAAAATTTGGTTAATTATTTCTGCAGTGATTTGAGCCTGTATCTTCTCAACACTTTCATCAGTTGCTTGTTTTATTATACTTTGAGTTGTTTCTAATGTTGTTGTCACTTTGTATGATTCATCCTATATTACTTCTATGTGTTGTGCATGAGCATGTTACTCCGCCCTTATTTGATTCATTTCTGAATACATCTTTCTATTCTCATTCATCGTTGTTACCACCTCTGCTAACGGTAATGTGCCCATCACTATTTTAAATTGTTGCGCCTTTTCCTGCACATCTTGGATATTCTAACTAATTTCCTATTTCTTATTATCTTCATTTAATTGTGTCCAAACACCCATAGTCTCTGTATACATCTGAGTGCATTCTACTTCTAGAGTCTTTATGGTTTCCACCATTTTTGTCATGGTTTGATCCCTTTTCTCTCTCTCTTCAAGTGGAGTTCTTGGTGTCACACGCACTTTGAGAATCTTGAAGTTCTTGATATACCTTATTGAATGCATGTTGCATTATTTCAACCTTTTGCACGGATTCATCATGCTCTTCTTTAACCTTTCTATACTCCATCTCCAATGCGACAATTTCTGCCATAACTTTCACCAACTCGTTGGATGTCTTCTCCACATGCGAGTTCATATATTGTTTCGTGCTCATCTTTAATTCCTGCAATACTTCTATTGGAAGTTGTGATAGCACTAAGTCAATTTGACCTAGTGCCCTGTTCGTTTCTTGCATCTTTTTCGTGGGGAACTCCACTACCCCTGTCATTACCTTAATCAATCTTCGTTCTCATGTGACTACTAAGGACTAGGATATTATTGGCCCTACCTCCCTAATATTGGTAGTTATTGTTGTTGTTTCCTCCTCTGTTTGTCGGCCTGACATAATTTTTTATACTTCTAGTAGTTGTCGCAACTCGACCATCTACTTCAGCATGCATTTATTCATCTCTTCTTGTTGTTGTGTTTCGCGTTGAAATGTGTCATTTGTGACTTCCTTCACTTGGTTGCCTATCTTATCCTAATATTCCTTTGTCAAATCCTGGATAGCCACTTCCTTGATGGGCTTGCACTTTTTCCATTGTGGTATGGATGTCCTTATTTCTGTTTATTTTCACTTATTGTCTATGCACGGTGTTGTTTGGTGTGTAGTCTCCTCTGGGTCCTTTCCACTTTCCTAGTCATCTCCTACTTCTTCATCCTCTTTTATCTCGTGAAATTTTATGTTTTATTTCTCTTTTGGTGGGATCTTCCACTTCTTGTCCTAATCGAACATAATATCACCCATCTCTTATTCAATCGGTCTATATTATGTCGGCATCCATTGTCAAACTGGGTTCTTCTTTACTTGTACATACATGTAGTGACGCCCTGCCTTAAAGCACGCCACTACCTTGTATGCCTCGACCACCTGTGGTGGTATGTGTGGTGTTTCCATGATGCTATCTCTAATATTTTTATTGTAAATATCAAATTCAATGTTGTTGTTCATTTGTTGTGCCTTATGTGTAGTATATCATAGGTTCTGATACCATGCGACTAAACAAGGCTTTTTCCACACTCCCAAAAAATTACTTTCATATGGCTCTCTTCAAGACGATAGTGCTATTAAAATAAGTAACCATGATTAATGAAACTTGGTCCCCTTATCCTGCGCTTCCTCGCAATCAATTAAAAATTGGTTCAATAAGAATGTCACCCAATTCATATGGACGCCCTCAATGCATGTTTATGTTGTCGTTGTGACCATTGTAGGCACTTGATCTTTTCTACATTTTATTAACAAATTACAAGCTAAGACTTGCATCATAAAACTTATCATTAGATCACATAAATTGTGTTATCCATGGAAGGTATGGAATTTCTCCTTTATTCTTTCAACTAGCACTTTCTCATTTTATTTTATTTTTAAATAATGATGGGTCCTCCCCTAGCAACGAAAGACCGGTAATGCGCACGATTAAATCGGTATCTATGGAAACTGTCCTTTTGAGCCACATGTATTCTCCATGCACACAACTTAGCAAAATTTTCACACAAGCATTAATATCTTGGATCCTTCCAAAGTGTGGGATATCAAATAGTTTTAGAATTCCTACCTTCTGCAATCTTGTGGCCCATATTTGCAGGTCGATGAATATCATCTACGTCTCAGAACTAATGTGCTTGTTTAAAAAATTATTTGGTACTAAATATAGAAACTTTTTCTCATTGGTAATGTCATGGTCAGCACACTTTAATCCAGGTATCATACCTAACGTGTCCCCTTCTATGATCATGCCTTCTATAATTAGTGGCTCCACAAGTGGATACCTCACATCCTTCTATAAATTAACTTGTTTTGTTGATGGATTTCTCGATGGGATATAATCCATGGGGAATCTTGATTCTGAGGAAGATGCCTCCTATGCCTCTTCCATTACAAGCATTTTTGTTGGTTGACCACGTTGTTTCTTCATTATTGATGCTAAATTTTTGGTTTCCTTCGGTGGTGCCATCTTCCTTTGCAAAATTGGTCTCAACTTCCAACTGATTTATGTAACTTCGGCTCTGTAACTTTGAATCTGTAACTTTGGATTTCTTATGAAAATTATGAATGACAATAAACTTCCCCCATTGACCCTTTTATTTATTTTATACTTCATATCCATTTATTAATCCCCTTCGTGCCTAAACTTGTCATCCAATCCACTAGTGGTTGGCATTCATTACCTACCTTAATGCTCCATTACTCTGTATCTTTGGGGAATTCTCTATTTGATTATGTAACATGTCAAGATCTTCTGGATTATTTGCATTTAATGTTACGTGGAACCACTACTTCACCATCATGGTAGATCTTTATTGCACGTCCCAATGTGGATCATCTTAAATTCTCTTAGTTATCATCTGTGCAATTTATTATCTCTCTACGCAGTCTCTTCGATATGCACGATCTCTTATCTCTATGAAGTTTTGCTTCCTTCATCTATGCGCTCTTATACCTACTTCTTTCACTTATGCGACATTTTCTTGTTTTTCCCTTTGTACTTGCTACTTTTAACTTCTTGGAATTTTCATCTTTTGACTTCTTTCCTGAACTATTTTCATACTTTTTTCCAGTTTTACTTGTTTTCTATAGTACACTATGATACAACTTAGTATACACATCTCTCCTACTGTGCGGAAGGACTATTATCCCTGTACAATTTCATCTGACTCTCATTCACTAGTCCTTCCATGACTTGTCCATCCCACTGTTCTAGTTGAACAACACCTGCGTCAATCACATATATGATTGTGTATGGACCTAGCCAATTCATACTAAACTTCCCTATGTGTTTTAATAACGTACTATAGTGTCCAGCTAATAGAACCTAAAATTTAAATATAATCATAACATTGATTTTAATCATTTCTTTACGGTTTTATATTCAACAAACTAACAAACTAACAGTTCATGGTTCAGCAAATTCAAATGAGCAGCATGATATAAAAAACATATACAACATAGTAAATAATGAATTATCATAATGATAATGAAATGCATTAATAATGAACATAAATACCTCTCAAGTGATGTTGTTTCCCACTCTGTCTGTCTAAGCTTCTCTACCCAAACTCTGACCAAGCTTCTCTACCCAAACTCTACCCAAACTCTGCCCAAAACTGAATCTTTCCTCCCTACCAGTTAGGAACAGAGCCTATCCATCTCCCTAGCTCCAAGATTCCGTGAGGATTCCTGGACCCCGAGCCCAAAACTCCCAGTAACCAATGCTCCCTTGTAACAGTCCAACAAATTCCTCAAGCCCAAACCCAGAATTACAGTTTTCCAATCCCTCCCCTGGGAAAATGCTCCAATATTGTCTCCTAAAATCCAAAAATTCTCCCCGCCCCCAAAATCAAAAGTCCCCCTCTCGAATGTCTTTACCCCCTCATATCCCCCCCATCCATTCAATGCCAACCACCTTATCCCTCCATTTAATGCCCACCATCCTTCAATACGTTAAGTCTTCTTTTAATAAATTAAATTGTATTAAACTTTAATTTGTTACCCAAACATTTAATGAGTTAATTAATTAATTAATCAATTAATTAATATACATTAAATAAATAATAAATAATTATTTATTTATTTATTTATTATTATTAATAATTAATAATTAATTAATTAATATACATTAGGACAATTAATTAAACTTAATAAACCTTAAACAATTATTTAACTTTGACAATTAGTTATTTAACTAGGGTTGTTACATACACCCACCCTTTAGGAAACTTCGTCCCGAAGTTAAAGTATTTTATGATACAAGGGAAAAGACACATGGTTCACACATTCATAACAAATAACCAACATTATTAGTAAGTAAGCCAAGAAAAATCATACATACTAGTATACATGTGCAATAAATGCATGTGTAGCTATTACATACAAGTCTCATGCATGTACTAATAACAATAACTATCATCTCTATAGTAATTTCGATATGCATCCAATCCATTCAACAAGACTATTCATTTTATAAAAGACAATAAACCAATCAAATGTTTGTGAAATCCTTTAATTACAATTATCTATCTCAACAATGTTATTTAGACAATTATAGTTTAGTTACATAATTATGAATATTCATATATACCCATTTTCTTTTCAGAAGGAAAAACAATAAATTCCACCATAATACAAATCTCCATACACTCTCAACTATTTCTACTCATCCTTCCTCCCTAACTTACTTCCATGTTCCATTCCTATCCTTCCTCTGTTGGACTATCTTGGAGCATCAACTATACTGACCTAACTCCAAATAGAACCCGTAAGTGGAAGTGTCACTATCTTGACCAAGCTTCCCCAGCAGGCAACTGACAGTCATCATCACACGTCTAGGGGAGCGTGATCTAACACCGTCCTCCCATGACTCCAGGTTTCAGAGGATACACGGTGGGAAATGCCTCCACCCCTCCTAACAGGACTAGGGTCCACACCCTACAATGGAATATACAGTGGCACCGTGTTGTTGGCAGTTTTGTCATCGTTTATTTAGTTTTGGGCAGTCTCACCACCTGAAATCCTGCACTGGTCCACATACCATAGCAATGCATCCAAACCAATATAATTTCACATACAAAGATTCATACTATATTGTTTATCGGTCAGTGGTCATGACATCCACTTTCATTATCATTATCCCTTGGCTATTTCATAGCCCAATGACCTACAAATTAGTCTGTAACACAAACTCATATGCATCTATGCATTATTATCATGTAATTGCATACAACTAAAATCTCAATTCGGTATCCCCGTACAAACAACTTTAACATCAAAGTTTTCAAGTTAGAAATAGATCTCATAATATCCTATAATTCAATTAATGTTACCCATTCATACAATTATCATTTACATAATAGATTGCATCATATCCAACATCATTCAAATAGCATTTAAACCTTCATAGGATTCTCATTCACACAATATATCGCATCATATCCATCATCATCAATAACAATTAAACATTCATAGAATTTACATTC
>SNQJ01S0020237.1:97337-124487 GCA_010110895.2 Picea sitchensis
GGACTCTCCCTATTCCTGGGTTCCTATGGGTAGTTCTTCATAGGTTTTAAGGTATGTAAAATAAATAGTTTCTAGGTTGTAATTTAGGGGTTTGGGAGCAGATTGTACAGTTATGTTGGTGGTCAAGCCCAGGTTTCAATTTTGAAACCGGGCTCTGATACCATGTGTAGTGTCCAGCTAACAGAACCTAAAATTTAAATATAATCATAACATTGATTTTGATAATTTCTTTACGGTTTTATATTCAACAAACTAACAGTTCATGGTTTAGCAAATTCAAATGAGCAGCATGATATAAAAATCATATATAAAAAAAAACATATACAGCATAGTAAATAATGAATCATCATAACGATAATGACATGTATTAATAATGAACATAAATACCTCTCAAGTGATGTTGTTTCCCACTCTGTCTGTCTAAGCTTCTCTGCCCAAACTCTGACCAAGCTGCTCTGCCCAAACTCTGCCCAAACTCTGCCCAAAACTGAATCTTTCCTCCCTGCCATCTAGGAACAGATCCTATCTGGCTCCCTAGCTCCAGGATTCCGTGAGGATTCCTGGCCCCTGAGCCCAAAACTCCCAGCAACCGATGCTCCCCTATAACAATCCAACAAATTCCTCAAGCCCAAACCTAGAATTGCAGTTTTCCAATCCCTCCCTTGGGAAAATGCTCCAATACTATCTCCTAAAATCCAAAAATTATCCCTGCCCCCAAAATCAAAAGTCCCCCTCTCGAATGTCTTTGCCCCCTCATATCCCCCCCGTCCATTCACCACCTCTCCATTCAATGCCAACCACCTTATCCCTCCATTTAATGCCCATCATCCTTCAATATGTTAAGTCTTCTTTTAATAAATTAAATTTTATTAAACTTTAATTCGTTACCCAAACATTTAATGAGTTAATTAATTAATTAATCAATTAATTAATATACATTAAACAAATAATAATTAATTAATTAATATACATTAGGACAATTAATTAAACTTAATAAACCTTAAACAATTATTTAACTTTGACAATCAGATATTTAACTAGGGTTGTTACACTTACTATCATATCGAAATACTATAGATCTCATGTCTGGAACTTCCTCTGCTTGATTTTTCTATCATGCCAGGCTTTTCTCATTCTTTTTATACTTGTTCATGGAACCCTGCAACAAATCGATATTCCTCTAATACTAGTACCTATGAAAGTATGTCTTCTATTGTGTTGGAATCCATAAGGTCTTCCATCATAGTAATGTGTAGACTCGTTACCAAAAATTTCATAGGCATGACTGCTTCCTAACCATATGTTAATCTAAAGGGTGTCTAACCGGTCAACTTCTTGAATGTATTTCTATAATCCCAAAGCACTACAAGAATCCTTATGTCTCAATCGTGTTGTCCTATATTACAAACCTTGGTCAATGCATTCTCTAGTATATTATTGAAATCTTCCACAGTTACATTAGCTTGTGGGTGATATGGAGTACTCTTTTGATGTTGAATCTGGAACTCTTATGTCAATGCTTCAATTGTCTTGTTCAAAAAGTGATTCCCTTAATTTCTCATAAGTAATTTAGGACACCCAAACCTTGTAACTATGTTCTCAAATAAGAATTGTGCAGTTGTCTCTATGTTTCAATTTGTAATTGGTTCTGCTTCTTCCCATTTTTTCAAGTAGTCTGTCATTGTAATTATATACCTGGATCTTGATCTCCTCATTGGTGGATTAATTGGTCCGAAAAAATCCATTTCCATTTATCAAACGCCTACAAGGTAACTTATGGATTCAAATGTGTCTCATCCATTCATGATGGTCTTCCTACTCTCTAGAAACATCACAGCTCTGGAAATATTTCTTTGCATCCTTATGGAGGGTGGGCCACTATAGCCCTGCATGCAAGATATTCTATGATGTCTCCTTTCCTACATAATGTCCTCCTGCAATTCCATTGTGTGCCTCTGCTAGGATCATTGGTATTTCATGCTCTAGCACACAACATCGCAGTATCCCATATACACCTAACTTATATAGACTTCCTATTATTGATTGATAGTCTGCTACTTTAACCACTAATTTCTTCATTTTTGCTACTTTCATCTCGGATGGAACCACTCATGTGCTCAAATATTGGACAATTTCCACAAAATGGTCATCTACCATTTGGACTGAGAATAATTGTGTATCTGGTAAGCTATCATCTAGGTTCCCTATGTCTTCTCCTGTTAGTATCCACGACAAATGGTCTAGTCTTGCATTCAGTTTATTTATATTCATAATAACTTCAAAATCATACTCCCGGAATAGAAATAACCATCTACATATTATTTCCCCCCAACATTGGCTAGTTCACTAGATATTGCAATGAAGAGTGGTCAGTATACATCTTGAAATGGGACCCCAATAAGTAGTTTATGAACTTCTACAAGGCATAAACCATTTTGAATCCTTCCCTTTCGATTGTCATGTAATTATTCTCAAAATTCGACAACTTCGTTCTAGAAAAGACAATTGGATGGTCTAATTCTCCCTCTCTTGGTTGGGATAACACTATGTCGAGCATTATCGACGATGCGTTCAAATGGACGTGAAACTCTTTTTTCCAATCCAGGAACACCAGAATGGGAACAATTACTAACTTGTGCTTCAATACTTATAGGCCCTTCTGACAGTCTTCATTCCATTAAAACTTATCTTATTTCTTCAATAGCCTCTCCATAACTTCTCCATCAAAGTTGTAATTTTTGCATATCCTTTAATAAATTTTCTACAGTATCCTGTATGACCCAAATTTTTTCTCAACTGTCTAGTTGATTCAGGCGGTGGAAAATTAACAATTATTGTTATCTTGGAAGGATCAACCAACAAACCCTGCTTGCATACCAAATGACCTACCAATGTCCCAAACAAATACATTTCTTCAAGTTTAATGATATCTAATATTTTCTACATCTATCAAGCATCAACCTTAGATTTTCTATGTGATATTTCAATAGGATAAATATAGTCCAATTATCTAAGTACACTTTAAGAAACTTATGAATAAACTCCTTAAAGGTTGCGACAACTACTCGAGAAAACACGGCAAGTTAATTCTTTAACCCCAAACGACATCACTATGTATTGGAAACTTCCCCATTCTATTGCAAATGTCATCTTGTGTTTGTCTTCTGGCACAATATTTATCTGATGGTATCATGAAAATACATCGGTGAATGAGTAGGCATCCTACCCTCCTACATTTTCTAGCACTTCATCTATAAAGGGGGTCGGAAACAGGTCATGAAGCATCGTTCAAATTCCTTAAGTCTACACAAATTATAATACCCCCTATTTTCTTATCCTAAACCACCATTGAACTTATACATTCAGAATATGGGATGGATTCAATGATACCATCTTCCATCATTCTTTCAAGCTTTGTTTTCACGTTTTACTTGTACTTCGGATTCAATCTGTAAGGTCTATGTCTTACTGCCTTAGCATCTGGTTTTAATGGGATATTCATTTCACATAATTCCCCAACAATTCACTTCATCTCAGAAAAGGTTGTCGAAAAGAGATATTGATACTCACGCAATAGGGCTACAATCTTTTCCACAGTCTCATCATTCTAATAATCACCAATATTTGTGAACTTCTTTTTTTCTTTCGTGTTAATGTTCACTTTGTGCACTCTTAGAGACTTTGCATAATCATTGGATTGAATCTCTGGGCCTATTACTGTGTGCACCCCTTCAGTCTCTGGTACTTGTACATTTCTTGGGTCTTCTTCTTCTCAATATTCCTTGGTAACATTATAACATTGTAATATTTCATGGACTTTCACAAACTCTCTGTGTGTGCTACATGCAAGTACTCTTTCTATCTATCCTTCTTCCATAAAAAATTTAATTCTAAT
Source organism: Picea sitchensis (assembly GCA_010110895.2). Lineage (NCBI taxonomy): Eukaryota > Viridiplantae > Streptophyta > Pinopsida > Pinales > Pinaceae > Picea > Picea sitchensis. Next base: position 101,233 of record SNQJ01S0020237.1, read on the forward strand.
GACTTGCAAAGATGCATCTACTAAAGGTGACTTAACTTCAAATTTAAATGTTACCTTAAAATTTATGGTAAGCTCTTCCCAGTCTATTGTCCCTCTGCGCACTTCTAGATCCAGGTACCGATTCTTGGGAACTATCTCCAGTGTATGTATGAACCTGTGCATCCATTCCTACTTTGGCACTTGTCTCCATGTTGTAATGCATAGCACCACATGATACTTCAAATCACTCATCCATGTATACTTTTGTATGATCTCTTCTTCTCCAAATATGATTTGCATCAACCTTTTACAATGTTGTCTATCCTCTATCCCTTCCTTGTGGGTTTCCCATGATCTAGCTTGGGTTTCTCTCAGTGCAACATATAATGCTAATAATATTTTTTGTTCGAGTATCTGCAACTCAAATTCATTTACAAAAGAACATACTTCCATTAATCCATCAAACTTTGACATATCACGTACCTCTATTCTGATCCAGTGCAAAGAGTGTGTAATGCGATCACATCTTCTGGTCGATACTTCGTGCAAATTGTGTTGCCAATGTTCAAGTCCTTTCTTCGTGTATGATTTGAAAGAGTTAATGCTTCTCTAACTAAGTTCACCATCTATAGTAGGGTTGATGTAGTCATCCATGCGTACAATCGAATTATATAGGTTATCAATTTCCTTTCTCACGAGCTCCACATACCTTCTTGCCTCCATGGGGTCTAATGGCGCAGTGACCTTTAAGCCTCCTCCTTCATATATCATTTCTCTTTTATTCAAGTTAATAATTACCTGATTTTCGAAGGCCCAATCTATTCTAAGCAATGTTGGATATGACTGACTATTGTTGAAATATTGTAACTGCAAAGACTATTCTATCTATTATTACTATTATTTGAGTCATTTATTTATATATCAAATCCCCTTTTGTGGATTGATCATGTCAGGCATTGTAATTGACCAAATCCCCTTTTGTGGATTGGTCAAACCCTAATTGTATTATTAAAATTAATAATTCACCCCCCAGGCCTAATTAAAGTGGCTTTAACCACTAAGAAGGAAAGTAGGCCTTGCCTAGTGAAGAGACACCTTTCCAACACATGCTAGTCAGTATAAATAAAGGAAGCCAACACCTCATTATCACACTCACTCATTCACTCATCAAGTGTGCAAGTTTCGTAGTTGCAGTTGGGAGAAGAAGGAAGAGAGAGGATCATTTCTCAGTGTTGGATATTCTCTAGTGTTTTGGTTTATTGTATTTGCATTGTATTGGCTATCTATATTAAGGAATTTTTGCTAGGTTTTCTCCCCCATGAGGGGTTTCCCAGGATAAATTTTGTGTATCTTTTGATTGTGTTTCTCTAAGTGATCCTACCTATGCTATTGTTATCTAGTAAATTGAAAATAAACCTAATAATAAATCAAAACTTAACATGGTATCAGAGCTAAGTTGAAGAGAGCATCTTTCACTGGATAAAGAAAAATGTCATTGTTGTCGTACAAGAAAATTAGGGCTTTTTGTTGAAGAGGAATATCAACCTAAAAAAACATCTAGAAAAGTATGCCCTGGCCTAGGGAACTCCTTGGCACCTTGAGTGCACCTTTTCAGTGGACAGAGGCTCCGAAAAGTCAAACCCTAGTTTTTTACTGGTACCAGAAGTACCAGAAAAACCAAGAAACCAGAACCAATACCAAAAATACCAGTTTAGATTTCTGAAAGCTCTATTTCAAGGGGTAAAATTTGGATTTTCAAAAATCTGAGTGCACCATCTTACTCACCTCAGCTTAGCGCATCTAGTCCCTGGATCAGAATTTCAAAATTTGAAGTTTGAAAATTTACGGTTTCTTCATAAAAACCTAAGTTGCAATTGCAGTTGCAGTTTCAGAGTTGCAGTATCAATTGCAGTTGCAGTATCAGTTGAAGTATCACCTGCAGTACCAGTTGCAGTCACCCTTGAAGTCTTAAAAGGGTTTGTAATTATTACTGTTGCTACCAGATGGTGCCACTACCTTCAAATGCTATCAGAGGTATGTACTCACATATGTTTAAATTGTTAAGCTTTAAAGGTTATTTGTGGGAGAATGGATCTCTTTCCATAGATCTAGAAGGATCTCAAGATCCAACACATTTAAAAGAATAATGCAACCTAGGTTTGATTATTCTGATATGCATCTATTTGTTATGACATTATTTTGATCTAGGTTGCATGTTGAAGCTATGACCATCATACTAACCTTTGGTCAAAGTTAAAGTCAAGGTATTAGATGGATTAAAGTTGAGATCATAGAGTTTATTCTCTAACCCAACTTGTTGTCAAGATAGCATATTGTCTTAGTACAAAAGACAGGTTGAATAAAGCATTGTTCATCTTGAGTGAAGGAGACTTGGAAGAAAAAGAAGCACACTCATTCTTGAGGACAAGACTTCAGGTTCCAAGTTTGATTAATTAAGTTGATAAGATTCAAAGTTTCACATGACAAGTTGATAACTACCTCTTTACAAGTAAACACTATAGTTGAGGTAGAAATCTTTGAAAAGTATTATACTTGGTGGCATGTGAGCATATTGAGATAAATGATTAATGTAATCATTTACCAGATACAAGTAACATCCCCTCTAGGAGAAACTTCTTGTGTTGGTTCCAGGTTACCTTGGATGAATTTTTTATCACAACACTAAAAGAGTGTTGATCTCATTTTATATTGTATTTCTTACTTTTGATCTTTGTTTCAGACAGGTCACAAGTGATAGCTCTAAAGGAGTTATTGTGACAATTATTTGTGTTATTGTTTTATTACCATTATCAAAAGAGTATTATTATTTCATGTTATTTTGTTGAACTTGGTTCAGGTCACAAGTGATAACCCTAAGGAATCTATAATGAAGGTTATAGAAGAAAAAAGATTAGATGAGATATGAAGAAGACTACCCAAGTCGTGTACATGATGGTATACATCCATGTACCAAAGAAGATGAATAAGAAGCTATCTTTTGAGATCCAGAGTATCTCATATGGAGACTGATTGTATGGATCAGAAGGCTCCAAAGATGACCAAACATTATAACTCACAGAAGATTTGGTCAAAGGATAATGAAGCCACCTAGACGGGAAGAAAAACTCATTTGAAGTCTGACTCAGCCTTTCATATTTAGACTTGGTATTCAACACCAAGTATACCCTATAAGATATGAGGAAGTCCTTGTAGACTTAGAAGAAATCGAGAGTAAGCCTGATCTCGGAAAGGATCATATGAAGAGACATCTCCGAGGACTGGGAGACATATGCCATGAGAATACTAGATTGCAGCGTCAGAAACTACTAGGAGATATGAAATCTCCTAGAAGATTCCCTTGGTTCAGTAATGGAGAAGGAAGACAATCAGAAAGACTAGGATATGGATTCTTCCATGAGACTAGAAGAGAAGTCAGTATTGACTTCCAAGATTGATCTATACAGATCAAACATGTTTCATATGTACAAATCATGATGTGTTTCCATAGGATTCTCCCAGAAAGAGGGAGAAGACTATGACGAGACACTTACTCCAGTAATTGAAGAAATAGTTCCAGTATTCATGAAGACAACCAAAACAACCATGATTAATATATAGTATGAGATGTAGGGGGAGAAATCCACATATTTAAAATTGAGTGGCAGTTTTTGCAGTACATTAGTTGGGTCATGGAGACATGAATACAATAAAATATAGAGTTACCTCCATGAAAGAAGAAGAGATACCTTCAGTATCAGTTATTGATCCACTCTTAGTTTCAGATGAAGGTGTTGTCGTGATGTAGTAGAGGAGTTACTTTCATATTTTAGCAGTCACAATGAGAATGGAGCATCCATTCTCAACTTCATAGCAACTGCAGGTGCAGAGCCCTATTTCCAAAAGGAACAGTTGCAGAAAGAGGAGAGGAAATACTGTCAGGCAGTAAGAAAAATAGTGTTTTGTAGAGAGAACATAGAGCTAGCACATGATTGTGTAGATTGAGTTGCAGTTGAGCAATTGTACCAGGTTGGTACAAAGTGATGTGAAAATTTGATTTGAAGTTGAATATAGAAAGACTCATGTCTGTAAGATGAAGCAAGCTCCTATATCTTGGTATGGAAGAACTGACAGTTTCCTAGCGAGCTTGGGATTTACCAAGAGTAAAATTGATTCTAACATTTACTTCAAGGTTATGAATGATGAGCCAGTTATATTGTTTCTACTATATGTAGATGTTGTATTCTTGACAAGATAAAGAAAAGCTCATCATGGATTGTAGAAGAAGCTCGCTACAGATTTTGATGAAAGACCTAATGCATTATCTTTAAAGGTCTTGAAGTTTGACAGAGCCCAGAGAAAATATTCCTTAACCAAGGGAAGCATGTAGTAGAAATACTAAAGAGGTTTGATATGTTGGAGTATAAATCCATGAACACACCCATGGAAACAAAGTTGAAGCTCCTGGTAGATACCTCGTGAGAATTGGTTGATGCTACTATGTACAGACAAATTATTATTGGTTCGTTGATGTATCTGATGAATACCTTACCGGATATATGTTTTGTTGTGAATTCCTTTGAGACAATATCTGGTAGAACCCAAACGTGTTCACCTTGATGATGCAAAACATGTGATGAGATACCTTAAGGGTACATTGGATGTTTGTCTCTGCTATACTAAAGATCATGACTTCAGAATGTATGGATATAATGATTCAGATTGAGTTGGAAGTGTTTCTGATAGAAAGATCACTTTGGGATGTTGTTTCAGTCTGGGGTCATCCATGATTTCATGGACGAGTAGGAAGCAATCCAATATTTCTCCCAGCACGGCGGAAGTGGAATATATTGCAACATGTTCGACCAGTAGTGAAGCCATATGGTTTCAGATGTTGTTGAAAGATTTATTTGATCTGGAGATGGAAGTCATCATGGTACTATGTGATAACCATATTTGTATAAATATGATGTGTTCCATGATTAGTTGAAGAACATAGAGATCCAGTATCACTTCATTCGTGATATGGTGCAGAGAGGAGCCATAAAACTCCATTATGTTGGCACAGATAAATTGGTTGTTGATGTGTTGACCAAGCCTCTGTCTTGTGTAAAGTTTAAGCACTTTCGAGATAAGCTTGTTGTAGTTCGAAAGGGGGAGTAGTGTTGTGATTTCATCCTAGTGTTGAAGATTTCCATCTTTGTGATGATGTTGTTGTGATTCCATCCTAGTGCTGAAGACTTTCAGCTTCATGTTGATGTTGTTGTGATGCCAGCCTAGTGTTGAATATTTCCAGTTTCGTGCTGATGTTTTTGAGATGCCAGCCTCATGCTGAAGATTTACATCTTTGTGTTGATGTTGTTGAGATGGCAGCCTCATGCTGAATATTTTCATCTTTTTGTTGATGTTGTTGAGATGCCAGCTTCATGCTAAAGATTTCCAGCTTTGTGCTAATGTTGTTGTGATTCCAGCCTAGTGCCGATGTTGATGATGCTCCAGCCTTTTTTTGTGATGTTGTTGTTGATGATGTTGTATCAGACTTGTGTTGTTATTGATGATGATGATGTATTAGTGTTATACTATTTTTTGTTGATGCAGATGATGATGATGCCACTTCAGCTTCTCTCTAAATATCTTGATGATATTACTTTAGCCTCATGCTAAAGAATAAAATGATGTTACTTTAGCCTCACGCTAAAGATGATGATGATGTTACTCTAGCCTCATGCTGATGAGGATGATGATGCTACTCTAGCTCCATGCTGTGAGCAATGATGATGAGAAAAACTTTCGATGATTTATAGATATTCTAGTCAGTGTTCCAGATGTTGTTGATGTTGATTCCCTCTCTCTTTCCCGATGATGTTGTAGAATACCCTTTTTTGTTAAGGAGGAGTGTTGAAATATTATAACTACAAAGAGTATTCTACTTATTATTATTATTATTATTATTATTATTATTTGAGTCATTTATTTATAGATAAAATCCCCTTTTGTGGATCGATCATGTCGGGAATTGTAATTGACCAAATACCCTTTTGTGGATTGGTCAAACCCTAATTGTATTATGCAAATTAAGAAGTCATCCCCTAGGCCTAATTAAATTGGTTTTAACCACTAAGAAGACAAGTCGGCCTTGCCCAGTCAAGAGACACATTTCCATCACCTGTCAGCCAATATAAATAAAGGAAACCAGTGCCTCATTATCATACTCACTCATGTTTTCATCAAGTGTGCAAGTTTGGTAGCTGCAGTTGAGAGAAGAAGGAAGAGAGAGGCACATTTCTCAATGTTGGATATTTTCTAGTGTTTTGGTTTATTGTCTTGGCATTGTATTGGCTATCTATATTAAGGAAGTTTTTGCTAGGTTTTCTACCCCATGAGGGTTTCCCAAGATAAATTGTGTGTATCTTGTGATTGTGTTTCTCTTAGTGATCCTACCTATGTTATTGTTATCTAGTAAATTGAAAATAAACCTAATAATAGCTCAAAACTTAACAACTATTGTCCAAAATCTCAATGACCTCGAATTTAGATACACTATGCACTCCATCTATGTTCACAGGTACTCCTACTAGTCTCCTTATCAATATTATCTTATGTTGGTTGGCCAACCTCAACTGAACAATTGACCAAACCAGCTTTGGTTTCCCCATCATCTCCCACGTCTATCTTGGAAGAACATTGACATCCAATCCTAAGTCCAATATGGCATTGTCCATGACATATTCTCTTATCTACGCACTTAATCTGAATTCTCTTTTTGTCCTCTTCTTGCGCAAGACTTGGTTCACTACTTTCTATGTCATATGTACTTCTTTGTCTTGAGTACAATGATCAATCATTTTGCATAGTGCATTCAACATTGTTTCATCCTACATAAACTCTAAACAACTCTTTAGAAGGTATTTCAAAGTATTTACCTTTTCAATGGGACTTTCTAGAATAGTGTGATCATAAATTGATGGCATATCATATACCAGTAGTGTCTTTGATGTAGATGTTATCTAGTTTGGTCCTAGTATCTCCTTTCTAGCTTGTTGATATGTCTCTTTATGTTTCTGTGGATTAAATGTTGGCATAGGCTCAACTTCTTTCTTTATCCACTGTTCAACTCCCTTTCCCTTTTTTGTCTCACATGGTCCATCCCTCATTCCTCCACACATAACAATTGCTACTCTAGGTTGATCATCACGCTCCTCGACTGCTATCATCTGTAAATTTTGGTTATGATTCTCATGTTGATGTTGATTATGGTTCCCTCTTGCCTGCCACTTCGCTATCAATTGTGGTCAGTTTTTTTTCGCATGATCTAATGTTATGCAATATGTGCACGTTGTGCAAGGATTCGGGAAATCTCTTGCCAAATGTCTCGATTTATTGCAGTTATAACAAATTATTAATCCTCTACTCCCTCGACAAAATCCTCCACATCCTCGACCTCTATTGAATCATCCTCGTCCACCTTAATTAAAACCTCTCAGAGTATTGTTGTTAAGGTCCTAACCCGCACATAGGTAGATCAATGTATTCGGATGTAATAAAGGTCAATATTAATAAGACCTTTCAATAAAATAGAATAAGGCGGATGTAAGAAGACCTAAATGGAAACTTCGCTTCTAGAAGGATCTTCCTCTAAGATGCTTCTCACTAATAGACATATTTAGTATAAATAAGAGTCGAGGGTATGCGAAACCTATCTTGGATATTGTGTAACGAGGCGTTGCTTTCATTGGAGGATTGCCCTGAAGGAGCTGAACATTACTATCCTAAATTCAAAGTGTTATTTACGTTTGCCTGTTTAAATTATATCGTTCACGTGTGTATTGAAGATTATGTTGGATATTTTACTCTTATTCTATCATTTTTAGCATTTCATTTACGATACCGCATATTTTTATATATCACGGTATCTTGCAAGTGGTATTAGAGCACTTTCCTTGGCGAAATTGTGGGTATTTTTTCGGGGTAGAGGCGTATTCAGTCTTTCAAACCCTGATCTTGTCATTCTGGCGCATAAATATTACGGTTTATTGGGATTCTACATCGCAGGGAAATACAAGTGGTTCTTAAGCACATATGTTGGCCACCCTTGTAACCCGGTGAGGTGCCCCTTCCCGGTGGTAGCATCAGAACTGACATCACATGTTTACGGATCGGCCTAGATTTTCTTGAAGCCCTCTTTTAGATAAACCTATCGGTCGTTGGACTGCTATAATGTCACCGAGCGACGCAGGAAGATACTCTCTAGTACACGGGTGTGATGGGGTAAATCTGACTAGTGCGGTCTATCCTCCTTAGTTAGTGCCACGAGATATTGGACCGAGTACTACAGTTGGACCCCACAAGTATATCCGAGGAAGGCTATATGGGGCAAACCCTTGTCATAGAACCCTTGAATACCTAACCCTTGGGGAACAAACAAATTAAACCCGTGAATCTATTATTCGCATCATTAGGATTGCTAAGTAAATGCTCTACGGTTCAGAATTTGGGGAATTCAAAAAAACAACATTCTTCAAAAAAAAAAAAAAAAAAAAAAAAAAAAAAGTCGGAAATTTTTTCACCATTATTTGAGACCTATTCCATTAGATTCATCTCATCTCCTTTATCATTTTCATCCATATCATTTTCTACAAAATTTATGACCCGCCCACCCCCTTTTCAGTTCTTCATTTTTTTCCCATTATTTGAGACCTATTCCATTAGATTCATCTCTTCTCCCTTATCACTTTCATCCATCTCATTTTTACTTGCCAAATCTTTCTGACCTCGCCTGCTCCCTTTTGAGTTCACCCATCATCATGGCCCATACCCGTAACCAAGAACTGAGTCTTGTTTCAACACCCTGCAACATGGATTACTTGAAACCCAACAAGAAGAGCAACAACTCAATGCTACTATTACCTCCCATGATACATCCATCAAAACCACCATAAATGCAGCAAGTGTGATGCACCTTGGTGATGAAACATGTTGACCATAAGCTGGAGATAATATGTTTTTGTAGCACTCTGCACCAAACTCGATCTCCCTACAAATGACTCTTTTCATGAGGCAGATAAAAAAACTTAGGGTGAAAATTCTTCTCATTCCTTTCAACCCATCACTTTCAAAGGGACATACGCCTTCGCGGGTGGATGTAACCAAATTTGATGGCTTGGACCCCCTTGCTTGGGCCACACAAATGGAACCTTATTTCTCTCTACAACATTACGGATGACAATGAAAACTTTGGTATGGTGTTCTCCATCTCTATCAGAGCGTTGGCAATGGTGGCAATGGAAAAATTCCCGTCAAGGGTATTCCTTGGACCCAATTTGTTCCTGAGCTTTGTAGGCAACTGCTGACACCAACCATTTGGGTCGTTTGACAAAATTGAGCAATGTCGGAGCCGCGTCCGAAGACTTATAGTTTCATTTGAGTGCCTGGCTTTTTGAGCGGAGGGCATGATTGATGCTTTCTTCGAGAGTGTTTTGTCGGTGACCTCAGGGAGGGAGATTAGGGCCCATGTCTGTAGCTCGACCTACGACAGGTGGAGCTACAAAAAGATAAAAGCACAACAAATTTTTCCATCTCAAGGCATAGCCTTCCTTTATCCGGCCCTAAACCCGATGAAACCCCACTACTCCTCGGCTCCATTTAAAATACAAAAATTGACCCGGTAGATAGGCTGAATGCCAACTCAAGGCCTATGTTATAATTGTGATGACAAATATTTCCCCGGACACAAATCGCAAGAACAAAATATCTTTATGGCCATCTCAAAGGATAATTCGGAAAAGGATGTTGAAACTTGTCTGCAGGTCACTAGAAATTTCGACATAAGCTACTCCTTCTGACCCTCCTGGAAAGGAACCCATCATTTCCCTCAATGCTCTCAGGCTTCTCTTCCCCCAAACTCTCAAACTAATCCGTTACATCGAAACACTTGAAAGGTCATCATCTTGGTTGATAGTGGCGGCACTCAATGTCTTATTCATCGCGCGTCATGAAACCCATTGCTATATCCATCTTGTCAATGTGTTCCAAATCATGATTGCCAATGGTGGCTCTATGAAATGTGGAGGCGTTGTGAAATGTGTGTCTCCAAATAGTGACTACCATCTCAAATCCCATATGTTTGCTTTATTGATGACATGGGATGTTGCGACATTGTTTTGGGTGTTGAATGGATTAGAACCTTGGGTCCCATTCTCATGGACTTCGACATAACCATGCAATTTGACCAGGAGGCCACAAACATAAATTTCAAGGCATCCTTGCGGGTTCTCACGAAATCATCGATTCTCATCGCATGGAAAAATTGCTCAAAAGGTCCTTGGTGTCATGGCCCAACTCCATACATACAAGCCATAGAGATCCCACAGGTACTTCAAGACCTGCCTCCAATCCCTCCTTTCTAAACATCAAGCAGTCTTTTCCACTCCCAAGGACTCCCTCCTTCGCGGTGTCCTTAGATCATTCCATTCCCCTTGTCGGGAAATGCCCCAACATCGTCCATAGCCACCCCTTTCACAAAGAATGAAATTGAAAAATAGTTCAGGAACTCGCCCTGCTAACAGTCTGTCCATCCTAATCCTGACGCCTCCTCTCGATTAGTCATGGTACTACAAAGAAAGAAAGGTTCTTAGCGAATGTGTACGACTTCCGTGCTCTCCAATAAACTCACCATCAAGACCAATTTATTCTTGTCATTGATGACCTCACAGATAGTAGTGGTGAATTCTTCACCAAACTTGATCTTATCTCGAATTCTCACCAGATACGTATGAAAGAGTGACATTCCCAAAGGCGGCCTTCACTCATGAGGGCCACTACAAGTTTTGGTCATGCCCTTTGTTTTATGTAACACCCCCTCCACCTTCGGGCCGCCAAGACCATGTCTTCGCTTCCCTTTTCTCACGTCATTTTGTCTTAGTTTTCTTTGATGATGTCCTCATATATAGGAAGACATGGACCGACCATCTTGACTCATAATGGATCAGTTCTCAACCTACTCTCTCGGCCTGGCTTTTCTGAAACAATCCAGAAATGTGCTTTTGTTGCATCAGAAGTAGAATACTTGGGTCATCTAGTGGGAAAGGATGGCATGATTGAGCGAAAAGATTGAAGCTATCAAGATTGAAACACCCTAAGACTATAAAATATTGACGGCGGATTTTTGGGCTCCTGAGGGTATTGCAGGTTTTCAGGGCTATGGAAAGATTCAAAACCTCAAGTCTCTCATAAAAACCGCTCTTTCACTTGGACCCCGGCGTTTATCAGAAGCTTTCAAACTTTGAAGATGACCATGTGCACCACTCAGGTTCTGGCCCTTCCTGACTTCACTAAGACCTTTGTGATTGAGTGTGATGCATTAGGTGAGGGTGTTGGAGTTGTTATCATGAAAAATAGGAATCATATTTCCTATGAGAGCCGAAAACTTAGTGGTCCTGAGCTACTCTACAGTATTTATGATAAAGAAATGTTGGTGATTCTGCTTGCAGTTGAATTATGGTGTCCTTTTCTCTTGGGGAAACGATTCCAATTTAAGACTGACCATCAAAGCCTCAGTACTTTTTGGAACAACGCATTTCTCCAGGGAGCAGCAAATGGGTCACTAAGCTCTTTAGGATATGATTATGAGGATCATCTAAAACGGGGAAAAGACAATGCTTGGCCGGTTGTCAGGAAATAATATGATTCCTTTTTTCTTTCCTTCGACAACACTGATTGAGCAAAACATTGCGAAATTTAGGCAAGACCAGATTCCTCATCTGATCAAACGAAGCCATGAACAAAGTGGCTCCGGGGTACTCTGCGGCCGGATGAAGGCTTGATACAAGGTGGCTTGTATTTATTAAACAGTAAACAAATCACGAATACTCGGAAAACTGACTGCTACACCCACAACGGGGAGCTCGGGGTTACAAAACATATAGTAAAGTTAGCGTTGTGCACGGTATGAAATGGGACCTCACGTGGTTGTGGGCGAATGTAGAGTGTATCCAGCGCCGTAACAAGGGAAGCGAATTCAAATCGGGCACCCTTAGCCCGCTGTTCCCCACCTTTGGAAGGGATATCTCTATGGACTTTATTCTAGGCTTACCCAAATCGGCAAGTCGGTGATAATGGTGGTGGTGGATGTGCTTTCCAAGTATGCTCATTTTGTGCTCTTCACCCATTTCTTGCATCCACGATTGGCCCCAAATTTTCATGGATCGGTCTTCAAGCTTCATGGCATGCCGCTCTATTGTTTCGTCGAGACCCAACTTTCACAAACAGTTTTTTGGCCAAGAACCTGTTTAAGCTACAAGGCACACAATTGCATCTCGGCTCAACTTATCATCCCGAACTGAGATGGTCAAGCGGAAGTTGTCAACAAGTGTTGGAAACATGTCGGTGCTTTGCCTCGAAAAACAACATAATGAATCAGTGGTTACCCTGGCCGAATGGTGGTACAGCACTACATACCATCTGACCACTTGCATGACTCCTTTTGAAGCGGTGTATGGACAGAAGCCACCGTTAGTTCTCTCATACTTACCTGGTGTCTTGAAGGTCCAGGAGGTTGACAAAACCCTTATAGTTTGGGCTGACATTTTATGCACTTTCAAAGATAATTTTTTCATGGCACAGAATCGTATGAATTAACAAGAAGATCAAGGTCGCTTCGGAACATCAATTTGTAGAAAGGGATCAATTGTTTCTGAGACTACAACCATAAAATTTGAGTGCTAGCTTATGACAATGCTCGGCCTTGACAGAAGCTAGCACCCAAATTTTATGGCCCTTACGGTTCTCAAGCATGGGACAAATTAGCATATCGATTAGCTCTGCCTTGATCGTTGGCTTCATCCATTTTTTCATGTTTCATGCTTGAAGAGCGATGATTGGAACCGGTGCCATTCAAACCAACCTTTTTGAGTTAGCTGAAGAAGGATCATTTGGATACAACCAGAAGAAATTTTGGAATAGAGGGAGTGTCGCCTGCGTCAAACAACCATCAAGGAAGTGCTAGTGGGTGGAAATATATGACTCAGTGAGATGCCGCAGGGAACCGGCTTCTGATTACCTTGGTTTCACATCTCAAGCCTTGAGGGACAGGTTGTTTTAAGGGAGGCGGACATGTTAAGGTTCCTTGACTTTATGGGTAGATCAATGTATGGGTTCAATAAAGGTCAATATTAACCATGCCTTGCAATATAGAAATAGAGTGAAGCTGGGATGTAAGAAGACCTAATAAGAGCTTTCGCTTCTAGAAGGATCCTCCTCTGGATGCTTCTTTTTAGTTTAAATATGAGTCGAGGGTATGATAACTGTTTTTTTGTATATTATTGTAATAGAGATTTGTTCGACTGGAGGTTGCCCCGTCGTAGAGGCCTGTGAACATTGTTATATGATTCAAAGTGCTATTTCCCCCTCGAAGAGGCCTGTGAACATTGCTATATGATTCAAAGTGCTATTTCTGTTGCTATTTCGTATATCATTTCTGTGTATTGTGAAGATTATGCTGGATATTTTACTGTTATTCTGTCATTTCTAGAATTTCATTTCTTTTATGCATATTTTATATATCTGGTATCTTTCAATTGTACTGTGGAACCCCTCCTTCTACTGTATAATTTTCTTCCTTGATTTTGTACGCATTTGAAGTGAGTTCTCTCATTAAGTCAAATGTGCGACAATCTTTTTCATCATGTCCTACCATTTTGCAAAAGTTACAAAATAACCACTTGAGTGTACTCTGGTACTTCTGCAGTAATGTACAAGCAATCGGATGATGTACCCATGTATTACATATCTCACAATACCCTACTTCTCTTTCCAAAGGGTTTGGTGCTCCTGTGGCCATATATTGCGTGAATGTTGGGCATTCCTCCTTTCAATGCCCTTTTGTATTACATGTAATACACCAAAGTGTTTGTACTTTTCTGTTTCCTTCATTATATCTTATGACTGAATTATCAGCACAACCAACTATGATTGTACCTGTGCCATACATGTGCCATCTCCTACAGGAGATGATTCCAACTTCATCATGATTTCTAAGGATTTAGGATGGAATGTGACCTTTTGTTGTGTCAACGGATAGCGAATGTGCGGGAACATGCTTGTAATAAACCATTCTCAATGTTTTTCAGCAGGAATCTAAAATGTCAACCTACCCATCACATCCCTAAATATCTGGTCGTAATCCTAAACAGTCTCATTATGCACTTGTTTAATTTCTTTCAGCTATGTAATATATTGTGATTTGTATTTCGGCTTCTGGAATTCCTTTAACAATGTTTGTCCAATCTATACCAAATTTATTGATTGTCTACCCAATGTAGTTACCTGATACTTTATATAGTATTGAATTGCACGACCTTTGAACTTATGGCTAACTACACGATCTTTCTTGACTCATCCTGGACATTCTTCGCAGTCCATATCATGTTTCACACAAACAAGTGTTTCTTGGGGTCTTCCGACCTTGCTCCCTAAAATTCAGGCATCCTTAGTGTATGATCTATTCCTGCCATTGTACTTTGTGTAGTATTTACCTTTGGTGATGCCCAATGACTCTGGTTTGTTGCACTACTTCCACTATTCTGACTACTTTTTTGTCTTCCTCCACTAACTACAATTTCTCTCAACAACGTTTTGGTTTCTTCTTTATATCTAGGTGACACACAGGGGGTCGTGGGTTCAACGCAAATTATGATATGATATGGACTTCCTTCTTCTATTGAACTATACTGAGGATCTTTCTCTTTCTCTTTCCTTTATGAGTACGGTGTGATCTAAAATATTGTGCAGGATTATCTTTTATCAATTACTTTGTGATGTTATTCTCTCTCAACCATAGTCTCCTTCTTACTATATCTAAACATTTTCCCACAATGCAATACTCCAATCTCTCTGTCTGAGTTAGTGTCTTCCTCTCTCATCATCCTCTGTCCATCCATTTTTTACTTGTCCTTTCCACTATCAAATCATCCTTTGGTCATCCCCCAGTCCCCCTATGTGCGCGAAGGTGCCTAGAAATTAGACTCCATCTTCATGATGTTCTTTTCACACAATAACATTTTTATCCAAGTAGATGGTGCGCTCAAATATCTACAGCACGGACCCTTGAAAAAATCCCTCTTTGAAACACTATAAGACTGGTTACAATCTATCACAAATTCTATAATGTAACCCCCCAGAATATTATTCAACTAGAAATAAACCACGCAAGAAACCTTATTACTTAATATATTCAACTATCTGATTAGATCAGGGGTCCATTTTCTTGGAGTTTTAGCTCAATACCTTCCAACATTCTCCATTAACCTTTATAACCATTCAGTCAAAATTACAGAAAATTCACTAAAGAATATTTCATGAAGAGTTGTGAACACATACCTTTGCAACCATTGTTCATAATTGACTTGTTGGTTCTTATTTTTTTCTCTAGCAAACTCTCATTGATTCCTTTCTATCCATTCGGTGATATCCTCCTTATTCAGCCTCTAAAAAATTCCCCTCAATTACAATTCATGGTCCCAACAACGAAACCATTTGTTGGCTTACATTGGGAAGACCCAGGGTTAACCATCAAAATACCAACAAAACATTTAGACACTGGCCCTTTCATCATCACCTTCAAAGAAAGTGAAGTCTCACCCGAGGCATCTAGAGGGGCTGCAGGAACCAAGGTTCTAGAGTGATGAGGGGAAGTGTTAAACTCACTCCTCAGTCATAGAATTTCAAACACTTAGCTAAAACCTCAACTCACTCATCATTCACTCACAGTATAAAACGTCACTACCCATAAACCCTTTACATGTTTATACATAAAAATAGGGCTAAGCCCATTACAAAGTGGACAATTTTTCCCAAAAACCCAATAGTCTATAACCATTTTCTGGATTTTGCACGATGCTCCATTGCGCTTCCTTTCATCATGCGCTTTGAATCCTTAAAGTCCACTCCCATCACGTGCTTCGATCCATATTCTATATTCCTTTTATTCTTTGACTTATCCTAGTGCATATCCCAAAACTTGTCGAAAATTCATGTCCAACAGCACCACTAACGGGGCCTTACAGAAGATGAACCATGATGTTTAATTTTCAAAACATGTCATGGTGCATACATTTAACCTTTACACATTGATGCACCATGAATGTTTTCAAACCACCATGGATTGCAGTTGTGCATATAATAAGTCACATTGCTCTAATTAATTATTAAAATTCACCCCAGTGACATTGTCTTTACAGCACCGGTGCATTTGTTGGAGTGATGGGCACCACTAGGTTAAATTGCATTATTGTAGCTGAAGCAATGTGAATTGTTACTATTAATGCACCAGTGCCACCATGATAGTGGAACATCGAAATTTTTTTCTATAGCGCATTGTAAAGGATGGAGCACTGAGAACGAGGTGTCCAATGAGATGCCCCGGTATGCCAAGTTGGGAAATATATGTGTTGGCATGTTTTCGAACAGAGGCAGAGTATGCATATTTGTTTGTCATTGATGGAAATGGAAAGATCAACTGAGAAGAGAAACAAATGTCATTGGATCCTTCAGAATCCCCTATGATCGTTAGATCCTCTCAAAGTGGAAGGATAGATAAAGCGAGGTTAATAGGTTGAAATGTTGATTAGCAGAAATCCCGTCATTCGTCGGATTAAAACATGATTCTCGTCAATCGTCGGATCTTGTTAAAAGGGAGGAAAGGATAAGCTACAAAGAGCCATTGATCATTCCAAATGAATCATGATCATTGATCTTCTTTAAGAATGCCTGTCAGTCATCGAATCCAGTGGAGTTGCAAGGAAGATAAGCCCGGGAGTTAGTTAACACTCCAAAGTAGCGAAATGACGTGAACCGTTGGATGTAGAGTACACATGGAAAGAGGTCACCATTTCACTGACTGAAAGGTCAAAGGAAGGAGGCTCCTAACCTCTCGAACTCGCGATATGCGAAATCATGATATAATCTCAGTCATTGGCTTGAAGACAAATATAGGTTGTTATATCTAGGAGGTAGATCATGATATACCACGTCAACAAGGACAAGTGTAAATTTACGTCAACAAGGACACATAGCATGAGCATATAAGGACAAATTTCAAATTGATTCGGCCTTTCAGCCCACTGGAAATCATAATTCAGAGTGACACATGACAGCCACTCGGCTCTTGACACATCATTGAGTGACGCAAGAATGACTTCACGTCATGAGTTCTTGTTTCAGGAGTTCCAGCTTCAAAGTCTCAAAGGATCAAGTATCGGGGAGGACGAGAGTCATCCGATCACCATGGATTGTGGATCGTTTATCTGACTCCATTATAGAGTTTCGGATACCGCAAGTTGGAGGAGTCAAATACATTCACCACAGGATTGTTGAATTTTGAAATGCGAAATGCCTTTTTTGTTATAGGATGTGGTCACTGTCAGTGGTCATGTGAGAGGGAGGAGCTAGTGGAGCTAAGCCCCTTTTCGGAGATCGCAACATGAAGATTCAAGACTCTTCATATATGGATTACTAAAATGTGAAATGCCAAAACGCCTTTTTGTATAGGATGTGGTCACCACCAGTGGTCATGTGAGAGGGAGGAGCTAGCGGAGCTAAGCCCCTTTTCAAAGATCGCAACATGAAGAGTTGAGACTATTCACCTCTGGATTACAGAAATGAAAAATGAAAAAACGCCTTTTGGTGTAGGTTTTGGTCACCGTCGGTGATCATATGAGAGGGTGGAGCTAGTGGAGCTAAGCTCTTTTTCGGCGATCGCAATATGAAGAGTCAAGACTCTTCTCCACAGGATTTTTGATATGTGAAATGAGAAAGGCATTTTGATTAGGCCCATGGTCACAGCCAGTGGGCATATGGAGTAAGCACAAGACCCATCATTTGTAATCCAATGGTGCAGGTTAATCAGGAATATGATCGAAGGGTCATTGTTCATTTTCATGATTAATTGCTCAATTATGTTTCAATTAGCATAATCGAATCATGGTTCTTGATCGGTTGGCGATTCATTTGTTGAGACGTTTCTTCTTTGTCCAAGGATATTCGAAGTGTAACTAATGAGGCTGGTGTGTGTAAAAGGAGAGATGCAGCGATTGTGTATGGTTGGTTGTTCTAACCGAAACAATGAGATGAACTGTAAGAAGGGTAAAATGACATAATGCAGAGCATGAGATAAAACTCAGAGATGAGTAACAGTCATTGAACAAACAGAAGCAAGAGAAGAATAGAAGAATAGCATGAAGCAAGAGAAGAATAGGAGAATAGCATGAAGCATAGAAGAACTGTAGAACAGTTTTTGAACCAGAGAAGAATTGCAGAATAGTGAAGAGGGGTAAGAATCTAAATACCTGTATTGGTTTTTTTCAATCATTTATTAATAATCAAGGAGGAAGGGTGGTGCTAGGGAGGACTATGGTCCTATGATATTCAAGTTGGTTCTTGAATATTGGAAGTTGTATCTTCCATCTAGTTGTGGCTAGAAAACAAGGTGGCAAGGTGGTGCTCAGGAAAACATAGAGTTTTCTGTATACAAGTTGGTGCTTGTATAAATCCAGTTGGTGCTGGAATATTTAGGGAGTTGGTGCTTCCTTCTAGTGGGTGCTAGAGAAACCAGAGATTTGGTGCTCTCAACAAGTTGGAACTTGTAAAACAGAGATAGTAGCCTCACTTTGAGTTTGTGCTCAAACATAGATGATGTACAGAACTTAAAAGACTGCCTATCATTTCGAAGAAGAAGAGGTTTTCTCCCTTTATGGGTTTCCTCGTGAAAATATGTCTCTGTGTATATCTTATGTGTGATTGATGTTCATTATTTATGTTTTCCATATGATGTATAATATTGATGTTCACTTGATGAAATATTAAAAATGGTTTAATAGACTTAAAATTGTTTAAGCACAGTGACAACTGATTCACCCCCCCTTTCAATTGTCTTAGTAATTTCAACAATATGTACCGGTGCATTTGGTTAAAATAGTTGCACTGATATGTTAAATTCTATAAATGGTTAAGTTAGCAATGTCATTAATTAAGTGAAATGTATTGGTGCAGGTCGAAGCCAATTGTGTGACAACTGTGGGGCGTTCCAAAGGACGATCGCTTTGCTTTTATAAATTATCATGATTCTCTTGCTTGGATGGCACCAATATGTACATATATATGAGATGCACCAATGGTGGTGTTGATTATGAATTTAACACAATATGAACCACTTCAAGGTGAGCCAAAGTGTCTAGGCACACTACACGAAATTGGAAAACAAAAAATTGAAAAAACACCAAATTTCAAGCTAAATTCAAACTTTGATTGGATGAAAATGAAAATATGAAGGTAATAAACAATTTACATGACCTATTATGTCTCGAGGAGGCATGGTTTCACCATTGAGAGGAAACTAAAATTCATGGTAATTTCCAAAATTTGGAAATGTGTGGAATCTACCAATGGTATTATCCAAGTCGATGAAGAGCACCAGAAACAGGGTGTCTTAGGAAGGACGGTGAGCATCGATGCTTGCTTGAGAGTTTGGAAGGATGCACTATAACAATGAAAATCACTTTGGTAATTTATTTTTTTACCCTACCATGGTGCGCCTGACGAAAGTGAGGTGCACAGGCGTGTAATGTCCAAAGGTGCCGGTGTGATTTATTTGGTGCGTGTAATTTTTATTATAAAGTATGGTGGTGCTTTTGAACATTGACACACTTGTGCTTTATTTTTCATGTCCACACCAGTGTAGTTGGTTAATATAGTTTCACTAATATGTTAAATTTTATAAATCATTAATCTATTGGTGTACTTAATTAAATGAAATGTCTCGATCTGGGTCAAATCCAAATATGCATCGGTTGCAAGGCGTTCTGAAGGATACATCACTTTGTTTTTATAATTTATCGTGGTGTTCTTTCTTGAATGGAACCGATGTGGTCATATATATGAGACGCATTAATGGTGGTGCTCATTTTGAATCTAACACAATGCACACTGCTTCAGGGTTAGCCAAAGAGTTCAGGCTCATCGCACGGAATTGAGAAAAAAATCGAAAAAAAAATGTCAAATTTCAAGATAAATTCACATTTTGATTTGATAAAAATGCAAATAGGAAGGTAATAAACAATTTACATGGCCTCTTATGTCCCAAGGAGGCATGGTTCCACTATTGAGAGGAAATGAAAATTTGTGGTAATTTCCAAAATTTGGAAATGTGTGGAATCTACCAATGGAGTTATCCAAGTTGGTGTAGAGCACCGGAAATAGGCGTCTTATGAAGGACAGTGAGCATCGATGCTTGATTGAGAGTTTGGAAGCAGGAGATGCATTGTAACAATGAAAATTGGTTTGGTATTGTTTTTTATTTACCCTATCGTGGTGCACCTGATGACAGTGAGGTGCACCAGTGTGTAATGTTCAATGGAACTGGTGTGGTTTATTCAGTGCGTGTAATTTGTATTATAAAGTATGGCAGTGCTTTTGAACATTGATGCCCCTGTGCTTTATTTTTCGTGTATGAATTAATGTGTATCAACCTTAAAGGAACATCGATTAAAAAAAACCTCTGCAAAAACCTTCAGTCACCTGCCTCCGCTAAAAACCTCAACTATAAATAGAGAAGGTATATATTTCTTAGGGAGATTCCGTAAAAACCTCTGCAAGAAGGTGTTATCCTTGTAGTGTAGAGAGTTTCTCATGTACCTTCTTGCCTTGGGTGAATATCTATATATTGTAAAGGTTTATGCCTATAAATGATTGATAGAGGATTGATGAGGGATGATGTATAATTGTTAAATCAATAGATGATGGTTTCTATACGATCTAATGTGAAGTAAATATGTACTAGATAACCCTAAATACCAATTGAAGAAGGCCCCCTTTAAAAATTTGTATTTTCTATATTTATATGGTGATGATTTTGTGCATTGCTACTCTATAAAAATGTTAAGGACTGAGATCATAATTACTTGATTTATGTTGCACCTACAAGTAGAGCAGTGGAATTGGAATGGACTAGATTTTGTTTTCCCTCTAATTTTCAACTGTAGATTGCAATAAGCTAAATGATGATTGGGAAATGTCATGTCAATTGATGAAAAATGTTCGTCATGATAACCATGGTATGTGGGTCCATGTAACACCATAAATTTGATCCCTAAAATGTAATGTAATGTATATATGTGAATTAGGTTGTGAGATGAACAGTATGGCCAAGGGCCAAGGAATGTAAATGATGTACATTATAGTTATTAATAAAAAATACATCACTGGCTACGAGATGAGGGGAACTAAAATGATGGGGGGATATGAATCCATGAGAGGAATGAGAGGGGGATAGGAGGCCTAAAAAGGTGGTTTCATGCCAAATATAATATTATATTCCAAAACAAGAGTATCATGAGCATTTTAGCCTAAGTTTAGAAAAAAGTTTCAAAAGTGGTTGTCTAGGAATCGAGTGGCAAGTTCAAAGAATGTATATTTAATCCTTTTTTTAGGAATTTGGGGGGATTCTAACCATGATTATACCATCACTCTATCTAGGAGGGAGTTGCAAGAGAAATGGATCCAAGCCTGTAATGGGGGATGAATTGTAACTCTATTTTGAAAGTTGACATTGACAATCCATGTAGATCCCAGCATTGAGATTTTTCTGGCCAAGCTATGCTAGAGCCCTGAAAGGGGTGTGATATCCCAAGGGATTTAATTGTTGAGAAGGGGATCCACTCTTAGGGTTGTGCATACTAAAGGGGGAAAGAGATTTGGTGATTGGGATGTTTTCATTAGTGAATATGATGAAAATTAGTGTGAATTGAGTGGAGAGAGTACTTGTTTTTCCTTGTGGACTCATAGCCCCAACATGGGGGTGGCTTGTTGCAGAAAAACATAGTGCAACAAGGCCTATGGCTAGGAGGAATGCCCCACATAAGTAGCCAATTATTGTAACTCCTAATTAAATATAAGTGTTATGTTATATGTGCTTTTATGTTGTTTATGATGTGTAAAAATGAGTTTAATTGTAGTATGATTAAAGAATAGTTATGCATTTTATATTTTTGTATGTTTACATGAATTGTATGAGTTTGCATGTCACCTTGAATGTATAATTTCATCATATGACAAGGAAAAATAGTTATAGTGTGTCATAGTTTAATGACATGGTGAAATTGTGGAAATTGGAGAAAATTGCCAAGTACCCCACTATCCCAGTGGGTACAGGGGTGGTTGGGTATATTACATATTGGTATCAGAGATAAGGTAACAACACTCAAGTTGTATGGGCCAGAATTTAATTTACAGACAAAAGGAAAGGTTGTAGGTTGCATACAAAATGTTTGAAAAAAATCCTCAAAGATAGAAATTGAGAAAAATGTTTGAATTTAGAAATTGTGGGTTGAAATTGCCCAAATGTGGTTGAATTTAGAGGTAGTTAAGTTATAGAGGAACAAATTCTTAAATTTGTAGCTAAAAAATCAATATTATTGGGCCAATTTTTGAATTTGCGGAGTTGTCCATGGAATAAAATGTTGAAACTGGGGAGAATCCCCAAATTCTAGGGAAAATTAGGGAGAATCCCCAAATTCTAGGAAAAATTAGGGAGAATCCCCAAATTCTAGGAAAAATTAGGGAGAATCCCTAAATTCTGGGTGAAATTTAGAGCTTGAATGGCACAAAAATGTCAACTCAGTGGATACATGAATTGAATTCAATCAAGTATAAGTTTAATTGTAGATCTGAACTTGTCAATTTCATGGCCGCTGGAAATTTCTAGAAAATAGTCATTATTGAAAAAATTGGAAAATTTGGAATTTTCGTGCTAGTGACGTTAGTGATGAAAAGGATGGCTAGGCGATGTGGAGGTGTTAGGTGAAATCCATGTGATATATTGTTGGTTGTGGAGCTTGATTATATTCTTGATTCAGAGGTCTTTTACTTTCAACCGTGTTTATACCCGATTAAGTATTTACACCCCAGAAGTATGTACACTCTTCCACGTGGGGGAGTGCAGAGGGGGTGTACCCCCTCTACGGGGTCTGGGGGGATATCCCCCTAGATGGGGGGTCTGGGGGCAAGCTGGCCCCCAACGGGGGTTCGAGGGTAGCAAGCCCCAATGGGGGTTCGGGGGCGAAGCCCCTGAAGGAAAAATTGCCTTGTAAATGTATATTGTAATTTCATTGTAAATCTGGACTGTTCATTATAAGATCGCAGATCTAACGATAGAGATTATGTTAGGGTTTTTTTCCCTAGAAGGCAACCTCTTTTATGAGGGAAATGTATTGTGGTTATGGCTGATGGTG
>SNQJ01S0020237.1:129597-151876 GCA_010110895.2 Picea sitchensis
AGGAGCAATGTCACATAATACCTCATCCGTGAAGGGCTTGATGTTGTAGGGAAGGCGACATTGTTGACTGACGTGGAGGTCCCGTCCTTGGTGCAACCACCCGATGGTGTATGGTTGTGGGTGTGTTGTGGTCGGAAAGCCCAGCCTCTTCACAACCTCTACCGAGATGAGGTTCTTCTGGCTCCCGCTGTCGACAATGAACTGCAACGAGGAACCCTTTACCCACATCTTAGAATGGAAGAGACGCTCTGCCTCCTCTGGATCTTCTGGTTCCTCCTTCCGGATATTCGTGGTGGCAACGGTGATGTTGGGCTCCGCATCGATAATCTGCTTCCCCCTGTCATTCCCCTTGTCAGGTTCTAATTCAGAGTCGGAGCATTCATCTGATTCAAAAGCCTTCAACTTGGCTACCAGTGACTGCTTGGCCCGACACTCACTTTTGTTGTGAGTGGAGCTCTTATGGAACTCACACCATTTCCCCGTGTCCTTTTTTGGCTTCGTGGTGTTGTTCTTTGATTGTGGATTTGGTGGGTTGTCCTGAGCTGCCCTGCCTTGGCTTGGTACTTTGTTCTACAGTTTGGGGGTACCTTTCCCTTGCTTCTGATTTGCAGACCCAAAGTCGCTTCTTATGTTTGAACTTTTTCTCAATCTTGGCAGCATATCGGTATGCCACACCAAGCGAGGAGATGTCAAGGAACTCCATTTCCTCCTGAATGTATCTGTGCAGACAACTGTGGTACTTTAACACCAAATGTTTCTCTTAATATTTGATACCCAACTTTGTGCATAGGGTATGAAACAGATTCGTCATATCATGCACATCTTGGTCCCTTTGCTGCCGCAGCATAGTCCATTGTATGTATTTGTCCTCATAGCTCCCCATGGGATAATATTGTTCCTTGATGGCATCCTGGAAAGAATTCCAAGTGGGTGCGGCCAAGAACAGAGAGGTTTCTCCCTCATCCTGTTGCTCTGAGTAGGTTTCCCACCAGTCCTTGACATGGGAGGCGGCTTTGAGGAGTGCGAAAATAATCTTTTCTCGGTCAGAAAAGTCATGAACTGAGAAATATCCTTCTAACAAATTCAACCATCTATCTACGGCATCTGCATCTATTTGGCCATCAAATATGGGAATGTCAAAGTTTACTTGTACCTTAAAAGGAGTGGCACCTCCAGAGTGGTTGTTGGATGTCGATGCGCCGCCAGTGGGAATCCGTTGAAGAATCTGGGCAAAGTTGTCCATCATCGTGTTCCTTTGTTTCTCGAGGGCATCCTCGAGCAACATTTTGATAGGATCTCCTACTCCCTCATCTTTATTTTCTTCCCCCATGGGCATTCATCAGGGTTTGCGACGTTGATCTTGCAAAGGTTCAACCAGATCGAGCCCCAACTCCTTATACCCCGACCTCATTGGGGACATGCAAAGAAGGATCGAGAATGAGCAGACTTCTTTGATACCACTGATCTGGATTTATGTAGGAACACAATGAAATATAGAAATACACATAAACGCATAGATGCAGCAGAAATAAGACTTCATTTCATTAATAACAAATGACTGAAATATGCTTACAGACAGAATGGAAATAAACTAGCTAGGGTGTTGGTAGCTTATCTCTGAGAAGAGATGTGGCGGCTACTGGCCTCTGAACTGTGTTACAATGAGGCTCAAAGGACTATTATTATTGAGAGACAATGGAAAACCCTAAACATTGAAAGACCTAACCCTAGGAGATGAAACGCCAAGACTATGGGCCCCGTTTGGGTAAGTTGGTACATCAACTTCCTGGGGACGTAACTTTGGCATACGATCTTCGTTTGACGCGTTCCATACCTCGTTAGAAAGATCTATCTGAGGACTACAAATTTTGGGTGAGGAATATTGATCTACAATCGTTGTTGCTCCCCATTTTCCCAAAAAAACGTCATTTAAGGCCTCAAAATGGCTCCGGAAGTTTAGGACCCGAAAAAAACTGCTAAAAATAGTAAACTGTGTGGAAACTGAAAAATTGAAAGAAGCAATGGTGGGGGTCCAATTGGAATAGGTGGGTGGCCACCAATATCCACCTGGATCAAATATAGAAAAAATCATTTACTCAACATTTACCTACATAGCAAGGCAAAAACATTTGTCTTAGTGAAGATTTCAGAGTTCTAGGAAAAGCACAAAAGGGACAAAGTTGTCAATTCCATATTTTTGCAAAAAGTGCCTAGAGCATTAGATCACAAATTTGAAGGTTACTATGTGTTCACCATCATGAATACTACCTACATACACTACAAAAAAAATTATATTTCCTACCGGAATTTCTTCTACAAGTGGCAGAAGTTGGTCTCTAAGATTAATTGTACCAGTGAGACAAATACAAAACGGGGCAAAATTTCTAATTTTCGATAGCCATAAATTTCAACTCAAAGATAAGAATTGAGCAAGAGATTAGTCAATGGAAATATCTTTGAGAGTAGAATCATCCTATCTACCCAGAATTTAGAGTTGAGAAGAAAAAAAATATCAAAAAATTAGAAGAAGATTATTGGTGGCCTTAAAAGGGAAGAACTTGTGATGATTTTTCAGAATTGCAAAGTTATTCTTATCTAACAGTAAGTGTTGCATGAAAATTTTTCATAATTATGAAAACTTGAAGCATAGAACATGCCCAAGGAACTCAAATCCATGAGGAAGAAGTAAGGGGCATGAATATTAGTTTGGGAAATGAGGAGATAGGGTCTAATGGAAATAAAAGCATAGTCGACCCAGTAGAGATAATAGAAACCATAAAGAGATTAAGAGTGGAAGTGCAGAGTTATAAATTTGATAATGAGAGAATAATAAAATATTAGCAAGAGGAAAATTGTATAAATACTCAATTTGTACAGAATATGAATCAGCTGCAAAAGCAAGTCAGAGTTCGATCAAGTTCAAGACATGATGAAAGAGGTAGACCTTATGCAAGAAGGGAGAATTAAAAAATATACAGACATTTAAGGAATTTTAACAGGTTTCACATACCACACTATTCACATATTTATTGATCCATAAATTGTTGTGGATATTCCACTAGAACAATTTGTCACAACAAATCTAATAAAATATTGAAATCTTTAGTTACTGATAAAATAGATCAAACATAGAAAAATAGAGAACAACTAAACACATTCACACCATCCACAATTAAACACAATATATGACCTGGGAAACCCAATATGGGAGAAAACCTAGCTAGAAGGTGAGGCTTCTCTTCTCTCTTTTCTTTGGTAAAGAAATGATTCAAGTACAAAGATAGAGGCACTCTTTGTGGAGTTGCCTTTGTCCTGTGGCTTATATGGCTGCTACAGAATCTCTATTCCTTTGTTATTCCCACAAAATACCACTCTCAGATGTTTTTCTCAGCTATGGAACAAGATACAATGCAAAATAATGGAACCACTTCTCCTCTTAGTGGCCTAGTATTTAACATAGCCCAATAGCCATCTAGGGATATATTTTTTACTTCCTCAACCCTCAATTGTGATAGAACCTTATAGAATATTCTTGAAACTACACACATGGATATCCCCATATTCATGAGTAATGAGGGTTGACATGGCATCCTCTCGTACCATGGTGGTGAACATGATAGGTCAACTTGTGGGAGGCATAAGTTTTTCATACGAACTCTAATTGATGCAATTTTTGCATCGTTGGAAAGATATCGATGTTTAGAATAGCGTCACAAGGTTCTACCTACATTGGGGAAGTTTCAACCCCAAAAAATTTCATTTGATGCCTCAAAATGTCCTCGGAAGGTTTCAAACCCCAATTTTCCAAACTTGGACATGCCACTAAAATGGCCCTGGAAGATTATTCCTCCAATTTT
The DNA here is from genome assembly GCA_010110895.2 of Picea sitchensis. NCBI lineage: Eukaryota > Viridiplantae > Streptophyta > Pinopsida > Pinales > Pinaceae > Picea > Picea sitchensis. The sequence continues at coordinate 133,455 of SNQJ01S0020237.1, forward strand.
TCCACTCTGAAAGGATCGAGATAGATGAAAAACAATAGAATGGTCCAATACATATCTTACCTCCCCATTTAGGGAGGATTTTGGTCCCCAAAATATTTACTGAATGAGGTGAGGAATTTTTTCCTCGACCTTCTCCCTAGAGTACCACTTTGATTTTCTTGGAAGTTGTCCTTTCAACCCAATATACCAAAGGTCATGCTACCCCTATGTTGTAGTTCTGGACTGCTTCTGCAAAATTGTGTACTCTATTAACTCCGCATGAGAATTTGGTGCTAAGTCCTCTATGGAACGTAGGACCTGCTCCTCCTGATATAGCATGGAAGGCTCATACAGTTTGAGATTATCAACAATCACTACTGAGTAAATTTTCATATATGGGGATAGACTGAGTCTATATGCGTTATCTCCCACCTTTTCCAATATCTCAAAAGAACCATAGTGTATATCCTTGATATTTGTTGGCACAAGGGCAGACCCAGGGTTCAACTCTTAACAGTACACCAATAAAAGCCTGACTACCGACCCTTTCGGAAACACCTGCGAAGTAGGTGAGGTCTCACCTAAGGTAGAAGCAAGGGGGGTTATAGGAAGCAGGTGTCTGTAACCAGGTTGGGACACAGATCTGTGATAAAATCACTTCACGGAATGTTCTACTAACACTTAGAAGGTAACATGCATTAGTTTCTCAACATCGCAGAGCATAATCAAAGAAAGATCGGTGCAGTAGCAACGAGTGATTATATACCCTAAGAACTTAGCATGATGCGTTAGATCTAGCATTCACTCATCCTTAACACAAGTAAAGCACTTAAGAAACAACAGATCTATCTACCATACATACTAATCAAAGCACTGGGAAGATTCATAACATAAATAACATAGCACAAAGCAAACCATAAGACACAGATATACGTGGTTCACCCCAGTGTGGGGCTACGTCCACCAACCACTTCACTTCTTTATTATCTATTGAGATATTACATTCATCCACTCTTGTGCACTAAGCCACAGAGTCGAGCTTCGCACCAAACAGGAGATATGCGCACTGAGCACCAAATCCTCCTTCCAAAACTAGTTCAAGGCACAAAACCAACTCTCTATCAAGCACAAATCCTTAACATACATACATTTCTTTACACAAAGCAACTCAAACTACTTGCACTTAGGTACCCTCTCTCTACAATACTTTCTTATTTATTTATAGTTTTACAAGCCCTTACAATAAGGCCTAAACATGGGAAAACCCATGGGTTGACATCCCATGAACCCATTATAAAAACCCTAGAGGACCCCTTATTAGGTCCACATAGCCCACAAAATAAGTGAGATATGTGATCTCAGCTACGCATGGGTGCTCCTTCTTTGACCTTCGCGTCAAAGTCCAAAAGTGGGTCAAAATTGACCGATTTTTTCCCAAAACTTAGTCGAGGGCCAACAAGCCCCCAACTCTCACCTGTGACTCATCCCGAGTCACTCAGGTCTTGGTTGTGCTTCTTCGAAGGCATCGATATTAACTTGAGCTGTCTTGACTTGTTTCTTTGCCTAATCCTCCTACTCAGTGAGCTCCTGGATCGTTTGCTCTGTAACAGGGCCTTCTAGGCATTGTTCTACTGTTACAACCACTTGATCTAGTTGTGAGCTTTGTCCATCAATATCTTCAAACACCTTGCAATCTTCATCTTTCACAGGTTGTAGCTTCTGCGTGAATTCCATTACCTTACTCCAGAGGGAAGTGATTTGTTGTTGCATTGTTCATTGATCTTCAGATCTCTTCATTCTTTCCACTGCGATGAGTATCTTCATCTGTGCCTGCACTGAGAATGTTTGTTGTTGCACCTCCTGTAACTATTCTTCTAGCTTCCTTAGCTCTGGATCCTTGGTGAGGTGTTCATATGTCTGGGTGCTCCTATCACTTAATTATTTTCATTTTGAGGTGAGGGCTCTTATTCTTTCTACTATGTTCTTAGCATGGATGATTTTAGGGGCTAAATTTTTCTCATGGGCTAATTTTCCATGGTTTTTTTAAAAACGAGATTTTCTATTTTAAAAATGATTCGCCCAAATTCTATAGGATACGATTATTTTACCTTAAAAATTGCCAAAAGTTTATAAAAACTATATAAAATCTTTATAAATTTGAATATTTTTACAAAAATATTACCAAACATTTATAGTTGTCATATGAAGGATTAGTAAGATTCACCAAGATTTCTACATTTTAAAACAAATTTCCATCCTTAAAACCATCCCTAGTTCTTAGCGGTCTCCTCCCTCTAGTCACGCACCTCCTGCGGGGTGCTCGGTACTATTTGGGCCTCCGATTCTTTTATTCTAACTTGAATTTGTTGGATGACCTCTACAATCTTCACCATTTGAACTTCGACCAGATCTTTCTCCTCCTATGCCAAGCCTGGCTCAGAGCAACATGATTTACTAACCGCTTCTTTGACCATGGCTTGCTTTGTGATCAATTGCTCATTTTCCCTCTGTAGTTGGGATTTTTCCTCCTGATGCTTCGTCTGAAGCTTTGCGTTGTCATTTTCATGGGAAGCTACATTGTCCTGCGCTGCTCGTAATTTCCATAAGACTTCTTCCTTCTCCCTTTTCAAGGCTTCTATATCCTTCTCCTTCTCTTCCTGGACTCTATGAAATTGAGTTTCTGTTGCATCCGCCAGTCTTCTCAACTGGTTTGGTTCATCCCCCATTTCTACAGTCTGAGACAAGGAAGGTGCAGACGACACAGTAGGTACTGTGTGGACCAAGTGAACAGCTTGTTGCACTTCCTTCAATTCCTTCTCGATCCTTCCATATAAATCCTCTTGTTTCTCTCCATACCTCTGCAATATGTCCTTAGAGGCATCCTCCATAGCTCCGTGGACCAAAATGATGTCATTTTCTGTGAGAATGGCCTCCAACTGAGGCTTATTAGCGTGCGTCTTCTTCCTTGCTGAGGGTTTCTTCGGAGAACCCTTCCTCTTCTATGGTGTTACTTTCCCAATAGGGGGATCTTCAGGTGGTGTAGCTTCGCCTCCTCCTTTCTCTTCATCTCCTCCATCTCCTCCTCCCTAACCATTTTCTTCGTCTTCTCCTCCTCCTGGTGAGTCAGACTCATTATCTTCAGAAACATTGTCCTCCTCATCGGCCTCTATATCCTGGAATTCCTCCTTCTTTTTCTTCTTCTTCGTCCCATTGGACTGTATGACATGCTCAACCCATGTAACTATGGGGCTTCTTATGGTGCCAGTATTGGATAGTTTTGCATCAGCGACAGGTACCTTAAATTCCTCCAACGACTCCTTTGTAATCTGCTCCATATCATCATCCGTCAGCTTGTAGTACAACTGTAATTCTTCCTGGTTCTCATCTCTGCACGTGGTGATGTAGATGAAATGAGGTTCAGTGTGGAACTTTTCTATGGGTCACTACTGGTGCAGGGTGCGTAGTGTCATACACAGAAACGATTTGATGGTGATAATATTCATAAAACATAGCATTGGACTGCCACTTCTTTGTCATGTCATTGGTGTACCACAGGGTTGAAAATAGAGCAGCCAACAAATCTGAGGGTTTGATCTCTGAGAAGGTGTCTCCTTCAGGCATTTTCCAAGAAACAAATGTGAACAAAATGATCATCCAACTGTAATGGAATTCCTATCCCAAGTCTTGGGCTTCACGGAAATCCTTCTCTATCTCGTTTATGAGGTATTTCGCCCAATTCATATGCATGCCCTCCACACACTTTCCTGCAAGTTCCACCACAAACCCAGTCACCTGTGTGGGGTGTTTCTTCCTCATGATCTTGCCAGCTAGGAGTTGGAAAGAAAGGCACATTACGCCATCCTGTATAGAGGCTACCTTGTAACCTCCCTTTCCATTCTCTACTTCTTTGTAATATTCCTTGATGCACTACGTCAGGGAATGATCTGAGGCCTTCCATGGATAAAAATGTTGCGGGTCAGGACCCTTCACACTTAGACCTATGATCTGGTGGATCAGCGTTGAATCCAAAATAACCCTTCTATCAAGCCATAATTATCTGCCATGATAGCATGACAGAAGGATTTTAACGCAAGCGTTAACCTCCTAGTGACATCCAAAATGTGGGATCTTCATCACATTCAACACGGTGGACTGCGCCAACCCCTTAATCCATGTTTGTGAGATGAGGCGAGGCTTCTTTCCAGTTGTCTTCATGAGATAACGGTGGGGTGCCAACATGACGTAGTTATTATGGTCTCCTAAATTGAAGTCGATGTTCTTTAATAGCGGGATATGTCCTAACTGACTCCTGACTATGTGAATTCCTTTCAGAATGTACGTAGTGAACATGGCGTACTCAAATTCATGAGGGATACTATCGCGGTTAGCAATTCCAGCCAGAGGTGGAATGTATTCAGGTAGGATTGACGGGATCTTCTTTGCATTAGCCAAATCACCATGGTGCTTACTTCATTGCTCAGTCACGAGGTTGACATGGGCGACACAACGTCCATTCGAAGAGGAAGCCTGCAGCCCCCTAGTCGACGACACCTGGATACCTTCGTATATCAGTCTGTCGGCCATTATCTTGTTAAAGACTTCCTCGACAGACTTCTCTAATTCACTAGTTTCACTCAACATTCTAATATTTTAACAGATAGGCAGGGTAGACAAATGGACAGTGAGGTAGACAAATGGACAGGCAGGGTCTAGTTCCAGATAACACAGCTCAAAACTTGGACAATTCTCTTCTTAGCTCAGTCAATCATGGGTAGCAAAAATTGGTCCCAACGTAACGACTAGCAAGTTAAATAAGCGGGGCATCATAACGGATCTTCCAACGGCCAAGAAATGCTTCCATCAATGTAAGTCTCTCCATTATGGCATGGTCTCAACGTCCAAAAGTGGTCTGTGAGCCCATAAATGTGTTTTCCAACCATTTTGGAGCGTCATTCTAATGGTCAAGGCACCTCCAATGTTCATCTAACTTCATCAAGGCGAAGTCCCATTCTACATGGACCTGTTGTTCCATCGAGGTTGAAATCTTGCGAACCTGCCTCCTGCGTAGTTCTAGTCTACGAAGTTCTCCATCTGGTTTTTGTAGCTTATTGTAGCTTTTCCAAATTAGCCTTATTTTTATTGAGCTTCTTTTCCTTCCTTTGCGTGATATTAGTCTCTCTAACTATTTTTGGAATCCTCTTTCCATTTTTATTATTATCTTCCCCTAGCGCAATGGCTTTGCACTGTGGAGGTACCCTCAAATATTCTGAAACTAATATCCCTTTTCTTAACACTTCCTGAGTGGACATACTTCTTTCTTGAATAGATAGGTTCTTCAATCCTTCTTGCATTATTTCAACCTTGATAGCTAATTATCTTTCCTTATGTCCCTCCTGCATTGTTACTTTGTACTTTTGCTTCGACTTATCCTCTCGTTCTTTTATTAGTCGATCTATTTTCTTAGCTATGAAATCCCTTAATTCTTGCTTTTTATTTTCTATAGCTTCTTCCTCTTCTTTCCTTCTGATATGATCCTTCTCGATCCAAGTCTTCCCTAACAATAGTGGAAAAGGGGTGTTGTCCCCAACAAACTTAATGACTTCAAATTCTTCTTCAGTCGATGTTCCATGAACAATAATAGGTACATTAGTAACTCTTCCACATAAGGTTATCATCTTTCCCTTGAATAAGCCTATCCTTCCCAACGAAGGTACCGCATTAGGCTTTCCCAAAATTCCCCAAATTTCTTCTGTCATAATATTTACTTGTGTTTCTTCATCCAAGACATAGTCTATGTCAAAGTCTTATATTCTTTCATTTATGTGTTTCTTTGCTTTCAGGATTTCTGGTAAACTGGCATCTTTATGAACATCCATTGTTTCTTTCAATTGTAATATTGTAGTCTGAACTTCCTCTAACCCTTTCTCTTTATGATTTTCTAACATGCTCTTAGTCTCTTGACTTTCTTCATAGTTTTCTTGTCTCATGTTCATCCCTTCAACTTTAGCAATAATCCTTGGAGAATCCTCAACCTCATGACCAATAACCTTACAACAAAGATAAGTAGGGCCTACCTTAGTACATTCCTTAGCAAGATGTTTCGTCCTTCTACAATTATAACATAATGTCAATCCTCTTTTTCTTTTAAATTTTCCCCAATATTTTCTGTACTGCGCACTTCCCCTAGGATCATAGTGTTGGACCTCAATATGAAAAAATTATTTCTAGGTTCCTGCATCCACTTATAAGTCCAAAAACTCTTTTTATGTATAGGAATAACATATCTTTCTTCAATTCCATAAAATTTACTCAAATCAAGTCTTTCTTTCAACTGTGCCCTAGCTTTCAGGCTAGGACAAAATCTATTAAACATAATTAAATTCATACTTTCAAAACAAAAAAAATCACTTTTCCTTCTCTTACCAAATCACAGAGCTTGCTTCTCTTATGATATTACCTCTTTTCTTCAAATCAGCTTACCTCCTTGGAACAAATATTCCCAATTCAAGTAGAGTATTGCACACTTCAACAACAAATCTACGCATAGAGCTTCTCTTTTTATTTACTTTAGTTCCCAACAATCATAGTTTCAAGTCCCGACAACAGAACCATTTTTTTGCACAAGGGAAGACCCAGGGTCCAATGCTTAACAGTGCACCAACAAAACACCGACTACCAGCCCTTTCGAAAACACCTACGAAGCAGGTGAGGTCTCACCCGAGGTAGAAGAAAGGGGGGTTACAGGACATAGGTGTCTGTAACTAGGTTGGGACACGGATCTGTGATAAAATCACTTCACGGAATGTTCTACTAACACTTAGAAGGTAACATGCATTAGTTTCTCAACATCGCATAGCATAATCAAAGATAGATCAGCGCAGTAGAAATGAGTGATTATATACCCTAAGCACTTAGCATGATGTGTTAGATCTAGCATTCATTCATCCTTAACACAAGTAAAGAACTTAAGCAACAACAAATCTATCTAGCATACATACTAATCAAAGCACTGAGAAGACTCATAACTTAAATAACATAGCACAAAGAAAACCATAAGACACAAATATACGTGGTTCACCCCAGTGTGGGGCTACGTCCACCAACTGTTTTTCTTCTTTATTATCTATCAATATCTAACATTCAGCCACTCTTGTGCACTAAGCAGTAGAGTCAAGCTTCGCACCAAATAGGAGATATATGCACTGAGCACCAGATCCTCCTTCCAAAACCAGGTCAAGGCACAGATCCAACTTTCTATCAAGAACAAAGCCTTAACATACATACATTCCTTTTCACAAAGCAACTCAAACTACTTGCACTTAGCTACCCTTACTCTACAATACTTTCTTCTTTATTTATAGTTTTACAAGCCCTTACAATAAGGCCTAAACATGGGAAAACCCATGGGACGACATCCCATAAACCCATTACAAAAACCCTAGAGGACCCCTTACTAGGTCCACATAGCCCACAAAGTAAGTGAGATCCGCTATCTCAACTCCGCTTGGGCGCTCCTTCTTCGACCTTCACGTCGAAGTCCAAAAGTGGGTCAAAGTTGACCAAAGTTTTCCCAAAACTTGGTCGAGGGACAACAATATTCTTACCAAGACCCTATAGCCTTTCCTTGTTTAGTTGTAAAGATACTCTATTTCCCACTCTAAATGTTTTCTCTATTCTATGTTGGTCATATCTAGCCTTGTACTTTTCCTATGACTTATTCGTCTCATGTACTTGAAAATGGATCCGTCTGATCTTCTCAACGTTTTTTTTCCTTTAATGCATATCCTATGAGGTCTTCCCTCACTCCTCCTTGTTTTCCATATACAACATCTAAGGGTGAAGGTGGAAAATACCCAAAGAAAGTTTCATATCGTGACTTACCATTAGAAGTGTGGATTTCTCTATTATAAGAGTGTTGTATATATATCAAATTTTCATCATGGGTCTTCGAATGCTTATGATTGTAACTCCTCAAAATTTGCACCCAATTCTTGTTGACTAGTTTTGTATTCCCATCTATTTGAGGATGGAATTTTGTAGACCTATTCAACTTAATGTCCATCTTCTCTCACAATGTAGTCCAAAATGCACTAATAAATCTGGTATCCTTGTCTAAGATGATGCTCCTTGGTATCCCAAAGTGCACCCAGACCTGTTCAAAGAACTTATTTTTTGCTTCCTATCCATTGATGGTATTTTTACAAGACATGAGAATGCACATTTTGTTGAACCTTCCAAGTACCAAAAATAGATAGTCATGTCCCTTTGTGGTTGTTGGTAAACCTCCCACAAAATCCATGGAAATTCTTTTCCAAGGTCAAGTGGGTACAGGTAAGGGATGGTATATACCTTTCTTCCTTTTGGTGGGCTTGTTGGTACAACAAAGTATACATCCTATAATATACCTTGATATATATTCTTGCATTTTGGGCCAATACACATACCTTTGTAAGTTGGAAATTGTCTTCCCAAAATCAAAATGTCCTACAACCTTGGAGGTGTGAGCCTCTCTAATAAGCTAAAATCGTTCACCTTTAGGAACACAATGTTGGGTATGTGTTATATTTTTTGCACAAGTACTAGTGTCTGAGCGTCTGTGTCGGGTGCGCAGGGGGGTTAGAGGGGGGGCCACTAGACTAGTATGCAGGCATTCACGTAGCTGGCGAGGTCTGCTTGGGGGAGGTTAGAGGGGGCCACTAGGCCCCACCCTCGAGTCTTGGTAGGAGCCCCCCGTCACCGAGGATTAGGGGGGCAGCAGCCCTGGAAAAAAAATCAGGTTGACATATTTCCGGGACCATGATATTTAGGTGGTTTTTATTTTATGGTTTTGCCAATGGTTTTCTATTTCCGGTTAAAGGAATTAGGGTTTTGGACTAATCCAGGTCATTGGAGTTTAGAGTTTTTGGATATGCAAGCTAGCTCCTATATATATTATGTTGTAAACAATGCTTAACTGTCTTATGAATATATAATATATGTTGGTTTTTCAGTTTGGGTTTTGAATATAATATATGTTGGTTTTCCCGGTTTGGGTTTCCAGGTGAAAAATCTCTGTGTAATGTTTGTATTTTCCATTGTATCTTTTATGTTCTTTTCTGAATATCAGTTTGCAGTAGATATTGTACAAGGTTAGAATTTACACACAAAGCTTGTCGAGCTTGTAAAGTAAACCATTCTGGAAATGATAGTCATCCTTTCCATCACCTTCTTGTATATGAATGTGTCCTTGTATCTACTAAAAAACCTCCTTGAAGCCCTCATATTTTATGTATGCCTCTTTGTATGAATTATGGGTAAAAGGATCCATGTGCATTAGAGTTACCAAAGTTGTAATATTAGATGTAGGTGATTGTGAAAGAATGTTTTCCAACTTATTTTTGCTACCCTTCTTATAATTTATGACCAAATGAAATTGTTTTAAAAATCCCATCCACTTGTAATGCCTAGTTTGTTGTAGCTTACTATGGGCCTAAAAATATTGTAGTGGTTGGTGATCTATGTGGATGATGGTCTCCTTTCCCATCCAATAGTGCTTACACTTTTTGATAGCTTATACCAAGGCATAGATATCCTTGTCGTAGGTAAGGTAGTTGAGAACCACCCCATGAAATGCTTTGGAATGATATAAGATGGGCCTTCTTCCCTGCATCAATACTTCTCTCATGGCATACCCACTTGCATGTGTCTCCACTTCAAAAGGATTCTACCAATTTGGTAGCATGATCACTGGTGCTTGATTGATATTTCTTCTAAGATCATCAAAGGCCTTATGCATATCCTTCCCCCACAGGAAACTCTTACCAATGGTTTTTATGGCGTGGTGTGGTGTAGCTACCACTGAAAATGAAGCTATGAACTTCTGCAAGAATTTCATTGTCCCAAAAAAACTTCTAACTTTAGTGACATTTGTATGAACTCGCCATTTCACGATGGCCTCCATATTTGTGGGATCTATCTTGAGCTCCCCTCCACTGATCACATACCCCAAATACACCAAATATTGTTGAGAAAACTCGCATTTATTGAGATTATCCAATAGCTTGTGCTTTTTCAGAGTATCTAATACTTTCATAATATGTGACATGTGCTCCTCCCATGTAGCACTATAAACCAGTATATCATCCAAATAGAAAATAACAAATGAATCTAGATAAGGCATAAAACATCATTTATTAGTCTCATAAATGTAGTTGGTGCATTGCATAAACTGAATGACATAACCAACCACTCATACAAACCTTTCCTTGTCTTGAAGGTTTTCTTCCATGTATCTTATTCTCTGACTCATACCTGGTGATATCCTTATTTCAAATCCATCTTAGTGAATTACTTGGAATGTTGCAACTCGTCCAATAGATCATTGATCCTTGGTAGGGGGTATCGATTCTTCATTGTAATCTTGTTCAATTCCTTGAAATCGATACACATTCTCCAAGTCCCATCCTTATTGGGCACAATTATTATGGGTGACCCACAAGGTGAGGTACTTGGTCAAATTACACACTGCTCCAAAAATTGTTAAAATGTCTTCTTCACTTCATTCACTTCCAGAATGAACTATATATACATCCCAATATTATCAATGGGGAGTCTGGTAACAATTATATTTCTTGCTCCACTTCCCTCTTGGGTGGTATCCCTTTAGGCTCCTAGAACACTCCTTTGTATTTATGTAGCAACTCCTACAATTGTTTTTTCTAATCTTTAGTAAACCCCTCCAGGGATTCCTTCACTCTCATTGAATCATCATCAAACTGATTTTGTCTTAAGAAAAGTAAAACATATTTCTTACTAGAACTAATCAAATTATTGGCTTGATTGGCACTTACCAGTGAGATATTAGACTTTCCTTTATGTGCATTGATGATGTAGGACTTCCCATCCTTAATAAGTCAGTATCAGTTGGCTCTCCACATGAATATTGCATCCCTCATATACATTTAGTGTCTTTCAAACACTAATCCACATACATCAAGGGGTACTACAACCAATTCCACTCCATCAACAAATCAACACTTACAACAAATTTAATCTTACACGATTTCGTTACCTTTTTCTTTGCATCTGTGTTTACCCAACCCAATGGATAAGGGCTAGGACGATTTTGAAACTCCAATCCAATATTGTTGACCAAGTATGCTTCTATGAGATCAGCAAGTGAACTAGAGTCGAACAGAGCATCTATCTTGGTCTTGTTGACCTGAATCTTGATGTGGAAGAGCTTGGTCATCTCTTTATCTTTTTGGTGATGAAGGATACTTAGATTCACCTCCTACTGCACAGATGTGCAGAAAAAATTGTCATCCACATCTAATCTACTTTCACTTGATTTCTTGAATCTTTGGCTAGAAGGTTATTTTTCTTTCCTTCCTTCTTGTGGTTCTTTGGGTTCAGCTATGGATGTAGTTTCCAACAATTTTTTCGGTGTGGCCATCAATGTTGCAATGATTGTAATGGTTGTTGGTATATTTACTCTATTGTGTAGTGTATGGTGTATTATTATCTGTTCCCCCTTTCCACTTCTTCATCCCCTCCTTGGAAGATTCCTGGTGCTCTTTCTACTTTGAACCACTTGGTTGCCCCTTCTTTTGGCCTATGTTTTCCAGGTATTGTTCATGTACACATACCTTATCCACCTTCCTTAGCTTGAAGAGAATCACCTGGTTTTGTAGATGATTGTGTAATCCCCTAGATACTTGAGGAGTAGATCTGGCTTCTTTAGAAAGATACCCAGCATTATGGCCATCTTTCTAAACTCAGTGGTGTACTCCTATACACTTTTCCCTTGCCCCTTCATGAAGTAGTGCCACTAGATCCATTAGTCCTCTACATAACCAATAGGGTAAAATTTGGAATTAATGAGGATTTTGATTTCCTACCATCTATTTAGCAGTGATCACCCTCCAACCTAAGTGTTTTTGTATGGATTCCCCACTAGGTTAAAGCATGGCCATCTAACTTCAATCTAGAAAATTAAATCTTTTTATTTTCATCTATATGGTGAATGCTAAAATAAACTTCTAGTTTTTGTAACCAATGATTAATTTTTAATGCATCAATTTCACCTTGATATGTCTTTATGTCCACTTTCGCTTCCATATTGATTAGGGATTGTGAATGCTTCATGACACTAGAACTCGGATGCTCTTTTTCAGGTTCTTTATGTGACTCATTTTCTTCATGATATTTTGATTTCCCCTCCGATATATTCTTCGATTTAGAGCCTCCAACATCTCCGAAGGTTCTAAGCTTGCTTTCTAGACCCACCATGAGGAGGTTCATATTGCGACCAATCTTAGCAACTTGTGCTTCCAACCACTCAAATCTCTCTTCTGCTAGATCTCGAGGGTTTTTATGAAGAGACTCACCCACCATGGCTAGGGTTTATGCAACTTCTCCTTAAGTCGATTCTTGGATCCTACAAATTTCCACAAATACCCAAAAGAAAAACCTTATTGATACCAATATGATCTATAGACTATTGTGGATATTCCACAGGAACAGTTTGTCACAACATATCTAATAAAATACTGAAATATTTACTATTAAGGTTAATTTCCTTTAGATATCCAAAATATTTAGTTACTAATAAAATAGATAAACACACAGAAAAATAGATAACAGTAAAATACATTCACACCATCCACAAATAAACACAGGATATGACCTAGGAAACCCAATATGGGAGAAACCCTAGCTAGAAGGTGAGGTTTATGTGCTCTCTTTTCTCTAGTAAAGAAATGATGCAAGTATAAAGAAAGAGGCACTCTCTCTGGAGTTGAATTTGACATGTAGCTTGTATGGCTGCTACAAAATCTCTCCTCCTTTGTTATTCCCATATAATACCACTCTCAGATGTTTTACTCAGCTATGGAACAATATACAATGAAAAAGAATGGAACCTCTTCTCCTCTTAGTGGCTCGGTATTTAACATAGCCCGATAGCCATCTAGGGATAGGTTTTTGACTTCCTCAACCCACAATTGTGATAGTGTTTTGAACCTTCTAGAATATTCTTGAAACTAAACACGTGTCTAGCCCCATATGCATGAGTAATGGTCATTGAGGTGGCATCCTCTCGTACCATGGTGGTCAACATGATAGGTCAACTTGCGGGATGCGTAACTTTTGCATGTGAACTCTAATTGGCATGATTTTTTCACCGTTGGAAAGGTATCAATGTGAAGAATAGATTCACAAGGTCCTAGCTGCATTGGGGAAGTATTCACCCCAAAAAATGTCGTTTTAAGCCTAAAAATGGCCCTGGAAGGTTTTGAACCCCAATTTTCCAAACTGGGACCTACCACTAAAATGGTCCTGCAAGCTTATTCCTCCAATTTTCCACTCTAAAAGGATTGACATATATGAAAAATAATAGAATGATCCAATTTGGATCATTTATTCAACTAGGAAGGCACATTTATATGAAGAATCATAGAGAATCCCAAAAGTATCTCTTATCATACATTAAAGGAGAAGGCGTGAATTGGATTATTTGCAAGGAGATCTTGGGAATCTCAATCCATCAATTTTTTATGGAGAAAACAAGAATGGAGACACAACTACATTTGAATCCAAAATCCAAAAGAATCCTCCAATGCCACCCAAATAATTTGCATTCTCGTCGGGTTTTATCTTTAGAAATGGTAATTTTGTTGTGTTTTTTTTCGAATTGGCCCCAACGGAGTCATATATCCAACGGCCATGGAGAAGGTGCTGGATATCAGACTCCCACAACTTATCATAAGAATGTTTCCCTTTGAATTGGACTTATTCAAATGGTCCTCACATTTATTACATCAACATTCAATATTCCACAACCATCAAAAATTCGACGTTTATTTATTTATAAAAAGTTGGAACGGTAGAAACATTCTGATAGTTTTTCTATACTAGCGACGACTTGCAGAGGTTACAAGGATTGTTTTTCCTACAGCAAACCACAATTATTTTAATTTTTACTATCATTACAAATATTTGAAGTGTGGATATTGATTTTTTAAGATCGATAATCGTCTCTCAAGCTTGGTTAAAAAAATTTCACATAACAATATTCTTGATCCACAAGAACAAAATCAACAGTTACTCGCTAGATTGTGGGATGAAGTGAAAAGAAAGGGTGATGGGAAATGTTATTTTCCTTGTATTCAATCCAAGTGATTTAATAGGAGAATATTAAATATTTCAATAGCTAAAATACATTGTAGGGAACATGGACACGTTGAGGGGGGGCATGAATATCGTCTATTGGTAAGTTGTTCATTATAATAAATGTCTTTATATTCATATTTTTTGTAAATGTATGTATCATTTTTATATTTGTTATATATACACTAATATATTTTGATAGTTTGTAATTATAAAGGAAAGGCCTCCTAGGAAATATCTACACATGGAGAATGTGGTTGCAGAATAAGCGTCGGAGGAACATGGAGTTGTGAATATTGAAGATTAAGTTAATGATCATATGGAAGATGATGATCATGTTGATAACATATTTGAGGATGATGGTACAAATACATTGATCCATGATACATTTAATGTTAGAATAGACGATGATGATCATGAAAATGACTACGTTGATGATGTTCATGATTTACCTCTACTTGAGAAGGCATATGAACCCCTTTATGAAGGCTCCAACATAACTCTTCCCTCTATTGTATTGTTGATAATGAACTTGAAGGTTATGAATGGTTTTTCAAACACATCGATCACGCAGATGTTAAGGTATGTAATATATTTCATCAATCATATATATATATATATATATATATTGATCATGATAAAGGTTATTTTTTCTCCTCTAAAATTTTTATTGTTAGTTCATCAGTAAAATTAATATGGATGAAATACTTGTCGTTAATATTCATGATATTATATTAACCATTTTTTTTTAATTTTTTGTACCAGCTTGATAGCTGAATATTTTTTACCACCGTCAAAAAAATTTCCTCGCACATACCGAGATTTATATTCCATCATGATAGATATTGGAATGGAGTATCAAGAAATTGATGCATGTCCCAATGATCATAATATATATTATAAATGGTATGAATTTGAAACAAAATGCCATGGATCTCATAGCAGTAGATATCAAACAGATCAAGTAACAAAAAAGGTGTCTCGCAAGGTTCTTCATTATATTTCCATTATTCCACGCTTGCAACGACTTTTTAGGTGCAAAAACTTAGCATAATTGATGAATTACCATGCACGAAATAGAAGTGAAGATGACATTATTCAAATTCCAGCAGATGATTCTGCATTTAGAGACATGGAGGAAAAATGGCCACACTTTAAAGAAGAACCTCATAATGTTAGGATTTATTTGGTAGTGGATGGTGCCAATCCATTTGCAGAGATGAGATCTATTTACTCAATCTGGAATATTTTTTTTATCAACAATAACATTCCTCCATGGATGTCAATAAAGAGGGAGCATATAATGTTGGCAATGATTGTTCCAAGTATTTTTTTACAACAATGTTTTTTTAATGCAGTAGCATCTCATTTGTCGTATTTGTTGCATAATGTCATATATTTATTTTCATTTACTCATATATATTATTTATGTATGTAAAATGGTTGTAATAATTATGTATTGTATATGTTCAAATAAATTAGGTAAGTACCAAGTTAAATATATGAACATATATATCGAGCCTCTTATCGACAAGCTACTAAATCTATGAAATGTCATCACCATGTATGATGTCTCTAGACCAATAGGGAAAAGGCAATTTCAATTCCATGCAATGCTTACATGGACAATTCATGAGGCTTTGGGGCTAACACATTTTTGTGGTATGTAATTATAACATGCACTTTGATCATATTTAATTTTATGAAGTTCATATATTAATCATGCATGTTTTTTAAATAATTCAATATTAAATATTATATATAATATATTATAATTGTCATAGTTAATCCATCTCTTGCAGGTCTTCAAACAAAGGGAAAATTTACATGTCGATTTTGTGGTCCTAAGATGAAATATCGTCGATCAAAAAGTTTAGGAAAGGAGGTGTTTGGTGAGTAATATAGGCACTTCCTCTCTAAGAATCATAGGTATCAAACTACCAAAAAACATGTTTTCAATGGGAAAGAAGAGACCACATTATAACCACATAGAATGACACCTCACTTGTGGAAGTTGCAATATAATAGAAATCGTCAAGGTGCGGATCAAATTGTCTATCTATGATTATCATATATGAAATGTTTTTTAATTTATTTTTTTTATAATGTGTTTTAATCATTTATTGTAATTGACAATGATTTTTGTAATTTCTTTAACTATGATTCATGATGGTATTGATCATGAAGGTGTTAATGGGATTCCATGAGGAATGAAAAGTTATCCCAAACAATTCATTAGGTTTCCCTACTATGATCACCTACAAATTGTTAATTTGTTTGATACAATGCATATTGGAAAGAATGTAGCTGAAACATTATGGCGAAAATTGGATGGAAGGATGACAAAGAAAAAATTGTCAAAAATTGCAGTGGCATTTAGGAAGCCAGTCATGAAATGAAAGATGTCATTGAATTAAATAATGATGGATAACAAATTAATATATGCTCTCTTTCATAGTTATTGATGGAGCAGCAAAGTAATGTTGTAAAAGAAGTCATACGAAAAATTAAATTTCCCACGGGATTTTGTTCGAACATAAAGAATATCTTAACAAAGAAAGGTGATTTTGGGGGGGTAAAAATGCATGATTGGCATATCTTGATTAAGGTAATTATTCTATTTTATATATTGATATAT
Organism: Picea sitchensis; assembly: GCA_010110895.2. NCBI lineage: Eukaryota > Viridiplantae > Streptophyta > Pinopsida > Pinales > Pinaceae > Picea > Picea sitchensis. The sequence goes on from SNQJ01S0020237.1 coordinate 150,220, forward strand.
TTGTATACGGCATGTTGTTGGTGTGCTTTTTTGTGTGCTTTTGGAAAAAATAATGAAACGGTTTTATTGTTACAATATGTTCTACATCTATCTCTCCCAGACAACTTCGACAATAATGCCAAACAAGTTATATATGATCTTGGAAAATACATGAGGTAAGTAGCGATATTTTTCATGCATAAAGTGTTCATTTAATTCGTTGTAGAAATTATATTTGACATTTGTTTTAGTAATTGTACTTATGTACTATATTGTATGTTTTCGTTAAATCTTATGATTTGCTTGCATCACTTATAAATGGTTGTCATCTAAAGAAATCCATAAAGAAGATATAAAGTATTGGAAAAGAGAAATTCCCCATCTAATGTATGAAATGAAAAAGTTTCTACCTTCGTCATTTTTCAATGCACAAGAACACTACCTCATACACCAAGTTGAGGAGATTGAATTGTGTGGAACTATACACAAAAGGTCAATGTGGATGGTTGAGAGGCACTTGAAATTTTTTAAGGCTTTGGTTAGACATAGAGAACATTTTGAGGGTTCTATGATGGCAGGATATATGGTATACCAGACCATGGTGTATATTACTAAATATATTCTAGGGCTAGTGTTTATTAAGATCGATTTAGATCGGCCCATTGGTGATCCAAACTCCATTAAAAAAATTGAAGGGCAGTACCTGATGGGGAAAGGTAGATCAAGGAAGGTGAAAGGTAATTATTAGATGGTGTAGATTAATTATAATACATTTGACTGTTGGTTTTTATGTATATATCGTACTTAATTATTTCATTTTTAATATTCAATATGCGTCAATTATAAAGGTATATCATTGTTGGGCGTTGGCCTATTTTGAGAAGGAATTCTATTTTGGGTGCAGGCCTATTTTTGGGAGAAAATATCTATGTTGGGAAAGAGCTATTTTTGGAAAGGAAGACCTAAATTTGGAGCACGTGCAATAGGTGGAAAGAAAGAAACATGCATAAAAAGAAGGAAAAGCAGCATGCAGGAGGAAAAGCAATGTGGTGCATAGGCAGATAAGCCTAACCATGATAGGGTTAGGGATTTTGGAAAGATTGTAATGGTTATAAGCCATAAAATTAGTATAAATAAGGACCTAGGAGGTCTAGGAGAGAGATATCAATAAAGAGATTATAAGTGAGAATGTATCATAACAGAGAGAGTGAATTATTATGAATTTTGTAAGTTGTTGAGGATAATAAGTCTTGTAGAAGAGTCAAGTAAGGTAGTTTTTAGGGTTAGGTCATAGGTTGAAGAGCCTGGTGTGATCAAGTCAGCCTCATAGAGGGTTCTTACCCTCAATCTTGATTATAATACTAAATATGTAATGCGTGCAGTGGAATATTTTGCAGCAAAATAAATAAAAGAGAAGAGAAGCCATATCTTTGTGGATGTATCCCAGGAAGGGGTAAACCTTATGTTCTGTGTCATTGTTAATGAATGTTTACATTATGTTGATCATTAGCTTATGAATGAATGGTTAAAGTAGCTATATCATCATGCATGCTGTAAGTTTTAAACCTGCGAAGTAAAGCAATGCATATATATTCTTAAGCAATACAGAAATTAATCAATGGCTCATACACAGAATACACAGAGATCTTTACCGGAAACCCTCAACCGGGAAAACCTT
>SNQJ01S0020237.1:171791-204121 GCA_010110895.2 Picea sitchensis
GGTTCTAAATATAAAGAAGCAATTCATACCTTTTGTGTATGTGGCACATTATGTAGATCAAAGAATTGCTCCATCTGAAGTATCCATGTGATTGGGTCCTTGCCATCAAACTTCCTCATATTGATCTTAGGAACATGGTTGGTCGTCAACCCAAAGTTGGAGTTTCTCCATTCTTGATTCACCTTCCTTGTGTCCTCATCATGGATTTCATGGGATGCATTTTCACTTTCAGGTGTCTTCTCTGTTACGAAATTTTTCAATACTTCCATGATCTCCTCTTTTAAACCATCCATCTTAGTATATATTGCCTCCAACTTAGATTCCATCTCTTGTAGTTCATCTTTTGTTACTATCTTATTTTGTAAATCATTTATGTCCCTATGCATTTATTCACCTTCATCAAGAGTCCAAGTAGGATTTTCTGGAGGCTTATTTGGTGTAGAAGTTCCATTTTCGGGTGGCATGTTGGCCAAGTATCACTTTTGAACCTTGATTTTGGGGTGGTTCTGCTAGACAATATTTCTTCTGTTGTATCTCCCAAGTTTCGACCTTCTGGGTATGAAACTTTATTTTATGTAGTTATCTAATATTTCTTCTCTGTAATGCCACAATTCTGATCAAAATTGGATGTGCCAAGTGGAATTTACGGTAACTTCCCCACAACTTGTTGATTTTTGGCCTTTCCAGGAGATCTCACTTGTATAGTATTCCCCACACAAAATAATTGATATGAAATTATAAAACTTGTACCATAAATACTACAGACTGTCCACTATCCAATGAAACTAGTCTCACTCAATTTGGATACTCTAGGAAGAAGTTATGATTGTTTTACATGGAACACCTTCTTAAGACTAGTCAATAGGACTAGTCAGATACCCTATCTTCCACAGGGTGTATCTACAAATGTAAGATGACCCAGAAGTTGAAATTTTTACCACGGATAGCTTACTAATTTATGTGAATATACTTCAGAGTTCGGGGTCTGAAACGTTATAGAAAACGTTTTATAGAAAAAATTCTGCAATGACTCAGCTAAGGATGATTCCAAAACCCTATCTTGCACAAGATGTATCTCAGAAAGTATAAGGCCTTGGGAGCTAAAGTTTTAACCCAATGTACCTTGATCCATCTACTAAATATCCTCCAAGTCGTTGCTTCTGAAACATTGTAGAAAAAACGTTATAGCAAAAATTTCAATGTGTCTCAGATGTAGCAGCGAAACCCCAAGACCTTGAGCTCTGATATGATATGTTAAGAACCAAATATCAATATAGCATAGAAAAACCTCAGAATAAGTACTCAACGCCTTGAAAAAGAGATAATTTCAGATAATAAGCCTCTTCGAGGGGGAAACCGCCTTTTACCCCACATAAATGTTCAAGTACAAGATGACTCCAAATGAAAATGTCTCCTTGGTATATATAGGAGACTAGGAGGTATGATTACAACTAATGGAATAAAGCCGACATAAATAAAATAACATTACTAATGTAATATGCCCCAATTAAGGGGTAATGAGCCAATATTAGGGCTTAACATAGAGACCATTATATAAAATTGTGGGTCAATAAAGATATAGAAGTATCCTCGAAATCCTCCTCGAAATCCTCTTCAAGAAGTTATGACAATTAGGTTTAATGAAGCAATCATGGAATTACGAAGTTCCATTTAAGAAAAGTTCTTGGAAAGGAGAAGAATTCATATTCCAACAATTTTACCTCCTCTCAATTTTGTAAGAGCCCTCTATGGCTTTCTCTTGCTTTATGTCTCCTGCTTGAGTTTTACCTTGCATTTTTCATATGTGATTGCACAATGAAAACTGGGTATTGAATAAATTTCCTCCTTTTACGTCTCTAGGATTTCCCTATTGTTCTAGGTGCATAGGAGTCCCATCCCAAATCTTGAGAGAAAACACATTTGATTTATTTGTTAAAGTATTAGTCATAGGATTTTTGTTGAGGATTTTGTTCGCATTTGGGAACTTTTTGTTTGAATTCAACTCCACAAAGAACTATTCAAGTGTCATTTAAGTAAATCTCATCTATGGTCTTCACATCAAATATAGTTTTTTTCAACATAAACCATGTGCATTGTAAGACACGTAGGGATAGGATTCCAAACACGTAGGGATAGGATTTCATATAAACCTCATTGTTATTTATTTTATTCAAGAAGAAAAAGGATACCATCATAAATTTCTCGGCATGGTAGACTACGCATGCCTTTAGCTCATGCTTATCTCATATTACCCTTTATTTCATTATCAAAGATGAAATTTTCCCACCGTAGTGCAAGGGAATCCTATTTTTACACATGCAATCTACCTTCATGCACCTTAAGAAAATCGTAAGTTGGCACAAGGAGGCCCATTTTCAATGTGATAAGTAATTTTGGTTTCATAAGGTGGAGTTCTCAATTTTCTAGTTTTTTCCTTTTGTTGTTTCTAAGATTGCCTTCTTTATTTTTTTAGCACACTTTTTGTATCGATTATTCTCGAAAATCGTATTATTCTATAACTCCATAATAGAAATCTATAAATGTTCGAATGATCACACTTCAAAGTATTTTTAAAATTTATATTTTGATGGAATTTTTTGTTTTTTAAGGTAATCCAATATTTAAATTGAAATCACTCCATGTATTTTAACACATATTCTAACCCATTATCCCCCTTAAACATGACTTGGAGGATCTTGGAAAGTAGCATTTGTTAAATTTAGGAGCTTGATCGAATGGATGTAGGCTTCTTTAAATTCTTACTGTATTTTTGAAATTAGATTCACAATGCATATTCAAAACTGAACATTGAAAACCATAGGAAGTAACCAACATGCATATGAACACCACAAGTACCATGGGAAACCCTATACAGGGAGAAAAACCCCAACAAACAAATATTCCTTTATTTCAAATATAATGATTGACCACTTACAAAATTCTCCATGAAGATTCTTCTCATAAATATATTTCTAATGACTCAACATAGGTTGACTTCTTGTTGATATAAAACTTTGTTGTAGGTTCCTTTGATAGACTTTCAGAGCAGCCTCTTTATGGTCAGTGTTCGCTGATGTGACAGGTTTGGTATATGCGCTTTATCTAGCTATTAAACATTGTTGTTACATCTGATGTTACAACTATTATATGGTTGATGCATGCACCTTAGTTCAGGACCGATACATGCCTTATTCCTAGTTATTACACCTCTGTTACTGTTGTGGGGTTTTTCTACCCTATGGACTAGCAATCTAGGGCTTTAAACTTGCATGCAGATCATGACCCTTCAAGAATAACTTTTAACCTCCTACCCGAACCTAGAACCCTTTTTCTCAGGCAAACATGGGAAGAATCAACTAACCTTTTTATCGACGTTTGAAGTAGATCCTCCGTTGAGTTTTTTATCTCCTTGTTGCTGTTGCTCCTTCCAAAAAGCTTTTCTGCAATCAAGACAAAACTACACATGCATGCTACTGATCTACTAGAGGGTTAGAGATAAAACACAAATCAAATAACATAGATAAGACTCATGTATTCGGGACGGGAAAAGTATCTTTTTCATTAATCTCAATATGAACCAACTTACAATGATTATAGAGACCGGCCACCGTTCCACAATCCTGATCCTGGGTTCCTCCTCTTCTTTTTGTCCTCCAATTGTTGTTGCTTGAATTTCTCCTAAAGCTTGAGGCAAGGCTAAAGGGTCGGGACAAAACGGACTTGGCAATTTGGCAGAGTTTCTTTGCTATGATTTTTCCTCCTTTGAATAGTACCCTTACCCTTCCTTTTATAGGCTGGAAGGAGCTAGGGTTTTAGGCGAACTCTCGACCATGCATGGCTGGGAGTTCCAGTTAACTGACAAAAATATCTTCGTCCCGGCAGAAACTTTCCTGATTTTTTGCTTTGTTAGGTAAACGCGGACTGTAGTGGGCCAGCCAGCGTTCACACGCGTGCTGCAGAAGGCCTGCCAGCGTCCCAACGCGCCCAGTGCTAGGTTAGGGCGCGGGTTACTTGATTGAGGAGGTTTTTGAAGAGTCTGTTCAGCATGGCTTTGGTAAGGAAAGGCAATGAGTAGGCCTGATTCCAGGTAAGCAGGGATAGTGCAATTTAGGGTTATAACAGATGCCCCCTAATGTGTGAGGTTAGAAGAGCATCTGATGGCCGAAATACATTACCAATTCTTTACCAATCTGTACTGATATGTTGAATGAGTGAGCCCAGGAATCAGGAATCGGGAAGTGTCGTCTGCAAACAATATCAAATGTCTCACCGAGGCCGGCATACCCATGCTCGGGCTAAATTAGAACCATGGCTACCAATCAAATACACTGTAGATCCATGTCAAATAACTATAAAGAGTAGTTGCGAACAATACACAGCGGAGCTACATCTCGAAATCAGAAAGATATACATAGAAAGTATCCATCTCTCAGAAGCTGATTCGGCCTGATGGATGTACTTCAAAGCTCGAGCAACAACTTCAAAGTCTTCTAAACTCGGGTAAGAGTGTAATGTGAGTGTACGACTGCACTACCCAGAGGTATTCGACGGCTCGTCGGATATGGACTTGATAATCTTGATGATCAGACTGAAGGGTTCAGTGATTTCGAACAAAGACTTGATTGGACGTTCAGGATGGTCGGGTATGCGGACAAGAGACATATTGTAGAGTGGTCGACTCAGGCGAAGTAACAAACTTCCCTTGGACAATAGCATGACAAGTGATAAGACTTAGGCAGCATATCTGTTAATTATAAGTCTATGAAGCAGGAGGCAACGCAAACTCTCCATATGTTTGGAAGAGTAACCAAACGGTGGAGGACACAACTCAATACATCGAGCAAAGCTTCCTAAGGGCTTACTACATCCCAAAGTATGATGAATCAAATGGACATATGTGCTTTATCCAAGGGCGACTCATAATGCTGCCAATAAAGAAAATACTTTTCCCATCCTCTTTTTGGGGTATATTCGATTTTTTTGTTCTTTTTGTTGATTTAAAAAGAATAAAAGAATATTACGTTACAGTGGAGGAATGAGCATAGAAAACATACAATCTCAAGGCACAAGGACAAGACTGATGTTCTAGGAATTAATACTCGGGAAAAAATCCTCCAATGGCCAAAGGTGTTAAGACGCAAAAGCACACTGTTACTAGGCTGATGGGTAAAGGATGCAAATGCGGTTGATAGAACACACAATGGTAACGTCCTTCGATGTAAGTTTAACGAGAGCCCGATGTAGTTCTTGAGCCCAGAGATGGTAAGATCGGTGTTTTTCATATTTTAGAGAGTCTGAAAAAGCATAAAGGAAACTCGATGGAATTGCGTCAATGAATCCTAGTCGGTTCAAGGGAGTAAACTGGCACAGAAGACGTCAATTCAAACCATTTTAATGAGTGTGATAGGGACAAGATCACTTTCGGCTATTTTTCACTTTTAAAGAGTGAAAAGAATCACCCAACTATGGACTCCGTCGAGAATATTCTTACGGACCGTTGTGGTGTGAAGAACAAGGTCACTTTCGGCAATCTTTTCAATTTTAGGAATTCTAAAAAGAGCTTAACTATAGACTCACGGTTTCTTTTAAAGTAAATTTAGTCCCTCGGGCTGAAAAAGGGAATAAAATTATAGAATCCTCTTCACAAAAGGTCGGAATTCGATACGATGGCCTTTGTTCATCGCGGTTGGCCGTCCGGGGCCAGAAAGAGGGTAAGAAGCTACCGCCCAGAGGCAGGCCATTGACTGGAAATTCCGAGTTTAGCAGAGGTCACCAAGGTAAACCGGCAATCTTTTCATGTTGAGAAAGTCTGAAAAGAGCTTAGGGAGATGGCATTTTAAAAGAATGTTCTACGGACCCGGTTTCGCGAGTGTGAAGAAAGCGAGTCACTCGGCAATCTTTTTCATCTTTAAGAATTAGAAGACTTTGAAGACTCCATAGTGGTTACTTTTCTCGGTTAATCCGGACGAGATCCCGAAAGAATAAATACGGTCTTGCTGGATGTTTCTTTTGGGTCTTAAAGTGAGCTTGAAAAACAACAAAATTATCCCGCGATGGAAACGCTTTACGGCAGATTGATGTCGGTGCTCGCTTATTTGGGCCAGGGCCACTTGTCAGCGGGTGAGAAAGATGCGTAATCAATCCCGAATCTCTTGGAGGGGAGCAATCCCGTAGAACTGTTGACCTTGAGTTTGAGAGATGTTGATAGGGGTATGAAAGTTGCAGCGATAGTTCCATATTTCCCTCGGCCATTTCCTTTGTAGCTAAGAAGTTAATGGGACATGGTTGATCTCCCATCATGGTGATAGTGAATTCCCACCGCGCCGATTAGGTTTAACTTTCGGGAGGAAATATGATGCGTGATGAAAGATTGTCCCAAGGTTTGTGGACCGGTCATTTAACCCGATTACGGCTTAGTCAGAGAGCAAGACTAAATCTAGCAGTCGGTGTCGACCAAATTCAATCCTGAGCCCGGATAGGCTCCGGAAGTGGATCCGACTTTTGTGCGGGAGTCGGATCGGGGTAGGCTGAAGCTTGTTGGACTAAAAAATATGCTACCTCTGCGATGAACAAGGGAATGGACATACCATGATGCCCTGTCCCTTACATAGTGGTTGATGGGGAAGGAAGAATCCATGGATCTAGAATAGGTGTGGAACTGACGAAACATGGAAAATCTCATCATTGTGGTGAGTTGATATAAAATCGACATCGCCATGAGGAGGTGGACAATCGAAAGTACCCACCAAAGACGGGCACAAATAACTCCTATGTGCGACGCCGGCAGGGATTATGTTGGGAGGCAGAGTGGATGCACCTACCAAGAACAGGTCTGGTTTAGAGAAGGACAATTGATCTATGGTCACTATCAAGCTAATGTGGAAACAAGAGGACTCGAAAAAATGGTGAAATACTTGCATTGCATAGGATCCAACTACGACCTAACAATAGATTGGCCGTCGATAGAATGACTGCCTCTCTCGATGCTACGGTCTTAGGGAAAGAAGGAATGATATGTGGTGGAAAAACGTGCGTCCCGAGCCTTGTATTAAGGAGAGTAGGTAATGAGGAGACAACAAGTTGATAATGGCTTTTCCGAGCGCATGCTAACGACATACTTTGGTGAAAGCCTCATCCTGCCGTCGCGAGGAAGATGACCAGGTGTAAAAAATTTGATGGGGTGGGACCACTACTATTTGGAAAGCGACATGGTAAGGTAAGCGAAGGTTTCAAGTCGGTCGTATCTAACATGATGGTTCGGGGTTACAAGTCTCGGTAGAGCCTAAAACATTCAACAAGGCTTTCACGAAGCGAGAACTGGAGGATACCAAAGTGGACATAGCACAAAAGGGGTTCGCGACAAATCCTCCACCACAGATAGTTAAAGGTGACCCTTAGCGTTGGATTGTGAAACCCTCGCAAATGCACCAACACGGTCAGGTGTCATTGTCTCACCCAGCGTCTTCTCAATGTCGTAGAGGAAGAGATGGGATCTACGGCCTACTGCCGCCATGAGGCACTTGGTTTGCTATATTCATGTGCTCTAGTTGTTATGAAAGCATCACTTTTCACCATATAAACGTCCGCGGAAGATGAATTGTTTGAGAGAGGGAAGTTTTCTTGGCTGCCCACCTCAGCACTTGTAGAGGCTTGAGTTAAATTTTGCCCGTTTTGAAAGGGATTAGTCAACACTATTTGTTGTTGTTGTGTGACAAACTTCTGGGCCTCTGCGAGTTGAGGGCATAAATGGGTTGGGTGGTATTCCACACATAGGTTACGCGGATATCTCACCCTCTTCTTTACGTGTTTTCACCGGTATCATTTTGTTTCTTATCCCCTTACTCTTCTTTCGTTGTTCTTTCCCTTAGGTTCTTGGTTGTGCTGGGTTAGTCATCTGTCACGGAATGTACTTTCGGCCGTTTGGCGGAGGGCAGCCGACGATGGTACATTTGGCTGCTGAGTGTTGTATAGATGACTATTGCAATTGTTTAGTCAATTGCCGGTGAACTGGTTTGTCTTGAGATAACGATGCCATCGGCGTAATGGTCCGACTCTGTCACAGTTTTGTCGGAGTCGTCGTGTTTATCCGTGAGGATGGTGTACAATAGACGGTGAGAATAAATAAATATTGAGCCCTCATGATAATCTTCCTCGGAGAAGACCACAGGGGATTCTGCGGCGTCGCTTTTGGAAAGCTGCGGAACTAAAGACTTAAGGAACCATAGCGGGAATCTTTGGTGGGGCCAGTACCTGTGATAAGACTCTTCCGGTACGTCGCCACTCGAGAATATGATCCAGAATGTGGTCCGTGACGATGCGTCGAGAATTATTAACAATTACATTGCGGTCGTATCGCAGTGGCGGAAATGGTTAAGGAAATATAGCCAGGTTAAGCCAAAAAGGAATGTCGTGAGCGATCAAGCTCAATGTGCCATTTAGCGGCACTCCCAATAAAAGTGCATTGAAACAATCACATGGCCCAGATAGTCTTTCAGTGAGTTAGGGGAACACCATAAGTGGAAAGTGGTCGCGTGATCACCTGGATCTTCATTAGGCTTATTTTCGAACTTTGGGATGTCAGAAGGTAGCCGTCGGCATGGGAGTCCAATGCGGATCGTGACAGATATGATCATTCAACAAGCAGAGTGTTAAATCGCAGGCAAGTGTAACGTCATCAAGAATGGTAGTTTAGGTTGCATCTGATAGCCTGGATAAAAGGGTCCGGGAGTTTGAATGGCGCAGGGTTGCGAGGGGAAAAGTTTGGTTGTTGGCCGGAGTTTTGGTAGAAACCTTGGCCCTAACCAGCATAAGGGTTTTACATTTGAGGAGAAATCATTTGCTGATTCCCCATGAAGGACGTAGGATTTTGGGCAGTCATCGTATTTGAGGGACTTTGGGAGCGATTCCCCATGTCGGTCTTGTGGGGAGAGGCATAGAAACTTGTCCGGGGTTCCGTGGCTATGGAAAAAGAAATTGCCCCAGTAGCATTCAGGATGAAGAGCAGATCCTTGTCACGAATTCAAAGGTCGGTATGTACTGACCACGGGAATAGTACCACAGTATTGATAGGCTGTCCAAAATGGGTGGTGCCCACGATGGGAAGCGGTAGATGTAGAAAGATGTTATTACCAAGCGTCCAGATTTCAAAACAAGCGGTGGCGAACCTACCGGCCGAGTTTCTTGAGCATTCCGGCTCGGCTCCAAAACGGAGCTTGTGTGTGTAGATTTGGCCGTGGACTGCTGATACAATCCACCAAGCGTGAGGATGAAGGAGGAATATGACCTCAATGAGAGAAAAGCATTGAAAGGTTGTAGGTGCCCCAAGTTGACCTTGCGAGAGAAGTGTTTGAGCTCCACAGCCCCTAAACCCACGGTCTGTGGGAAATGGGAGGAAGTGAGTCGCGGGGAAAAGTACACGAACTAGGCATGCAAGTATGAAAGCGGGCGCTGTCGCCACTAGGTAGTATGGGTTATTAATGGCGCGCGATAGATGAGGATGGTCCAGCGTGCGGCGTGGATTCGGTGAACCATGGTAGCTGAACCGTCGACAGCGAGGTTGGGGAAGCTTCTCCTGTGGTAGTAACGATGATGGGAATGGAAGAAGTCCCGGAGGAAGTGATTTGTTCCATGACTGGGTTAGGCACTGATAGGAGTTTGTAAAATTGAATTAGCACAATAATGTCCGGCCAAGAATCATTTGAGGTTTCAAGCGATCCAAGATTGGCGGTTGATCCCTCCGGGGGTTGTTCGAGCTCAAAAGCCCCAGTTGCTTCCGAAGACCCTTGATGGTCTAGCTTCGCTCGGTGGTGGCGGGGGGTGGCTCGATATCAACCGTGATAGGCCGAAGCCGCCATTGACGGTGAACTCTGATCCTCCACTGTTTGAGAAGATTCATGACATGCTAAGTTATTCTACACGGACAAATAGTAACCCGCACTAAAAGAAATCCCCTAAACGATAAATCAAGCAAGCACTAAACTGGTAGGAAGGGCCGATTACAACAACCAACGCAAATTTACCTTGCAGTTGCAAATTACCTTTCGAATCTGAAGCACCCTCGGGTCTACTCACGCAAATCATTGTTAGATGTCTGTCCTAGGTACGCGGTATACCCCTAAATTCACGTATTGTATGTCCCTAGAAAGATTGGCAACTAGTTTTCCAGCGCGTGAACAGTCACCATGTGGGTACAATCGATAGTTGGGTGGATCAAAATGAGTAAGATAAAAATTCTAAAACCTATCAAGGGTATTGGAAGAAATTTTTTTGGAAGACAATTGAGGACCTCGAGCGGATTCGAGACCCACGAGGCTCCATGGAAAATGATAGCGGCGAAATCCATATGAGATCCTCTATATGTGTTCTCCTCTTCAGTCCGACTTTGGAGGGTTATCTCCACTACCTTCCCACACAAGACCTCATGTTTAGCCCATGTGCTAGAGGCAGGTCCTAGATAACTTTCACGATACTGGACTTATACACTCCCTATTAATGGGGCTCCAATGTTTGGTTTGGGTGTCCTTGGAGGTACTCTCCAACCTATTCCAATGCCCTATTCTTAAGCTAGTGGCTACCCTACAGCAGAGAAAAGTCTACTTGATTTTTTATTTAGTGTTGCTTTTAGTGGGATTTTAAATCTCAAGGTGCATAAGTGAAATTGATGGTGTGTAAAAGACTCAAAGCAAAATGAACAAAAATGCTTGGAAACAAACTTTTTACTAAAATGCAAAACCAACCACTTTTCAACAAGAAGGAAGCTTCTTTTCTTTTCAAATTTACCAAGGATTTCATGCAGTAAATACAAAGAACTTTCACTTTCAGGATCACATGAGCTACTTATGTTTGACATGCACTACAAAAACTTATACCAAAAGACTTCTTTCCCTAGCTACTAATGCAACAACACAATCTTCAAATCAGGAAGAAAATGAAAGAAGGAAATTTTTTTTTTATTGTTAATTACCAAAATAACACAACAAGGAAAAATGATGACAAGAACAAAACCAAAGGGAATGAAAAACTTCTGGCTTAAAGTCACGGTCATAAAAAAGAATCGAGGAGCACAAAAAAAAATGTAAAAGCAATCAAGAAGCACCAATTCCGTGCAGCAAAACCATAAAACAAAAGATTTTTTCTGCATCTTTTCTATCAAAATCTAATAACAAACACACACAAGCTAAAGGAAATGCTTCTAACTTCAGTATGCCGTACGGACTCTAGACCCTGAGGAGAGCTCTTCTCTCACCACGGGGAGAGAGGATAGCTACCCACCCAAAATTTGGCTTGCCAATCAAGCCCACATGTTGTCGCAAAAGCACGACCTGGCGTGCAACTGGCGTGTTGACCTCCTGACGTCTTGGTACGGCGAGCTAGCCTTAAGCAGCAGACATGGGTCTATATAAAAGTTGGGATACAACAACACACAGACAACGCAGACCTGAAAAAGGCCTCTGGTATTAACAACCAGGGTATCTAAAAGGCTTGGGTGCTAATACTTCAACAGAAAAGAAAAATTTGCAAAAAAGAAAACAAGTGCAAAGAAAAAACCAACACACTAAGGTTGGCCAGAAAGCAAGACAATAAATATCAAGACCGGACAAGATCCGAAGAGAAAGCCCCCAAGAGGTAAACCGGCCGGGGAAGAGGAAGCGCCTCTAAAGCCTTCCCAAAAGCTACCGCTCTTGAAACCTCTGCGCCCGGTAATGGATAGCCGTAATTTGTAGAAGAGTTAGAACCTGAGTTACAGGTAAGCTGGCGAGAATACTGCCGGGCAGCGAGGTACCTAAACGTGTCGAGAGAATGAATGTCAATGAGTCCAAGGAAGCTGGTATTATTAACGGGTTCCCACCTTTGCTTGTTGACCTAACAGACAACTAAATAGACAAAGAAACAGAAATTGAACTGCTTTAAACTACCCAAAAGATCTTAACCAAATCCGGAAACCCTAAAAATACTTCCTTCCCCAGTGGAGTCGCCAAAAAAAAAAAAAAAAAAAATACCCTACGGACTAGAAAGCTAGGGCTTTAAACTTGCATGCGGATCATGACCCTTCAAGAATAACTTTTAACCTTCTACGAACCTAGAACCTTTTTCTCGAGGGCAAACATGGGAAGAATCAACTAACCTTTTGTGTGGCCAGTTTGAAGTGAAGTCTCAGTTGATCTTTTATCTTTACTCTGTATCTTCCAAAATATTTCACGCGAAATCAGGAACAAAGACTACATGCATGCTACTGATCTATTCTGGGGTTAGAGATAAAACACAAATCAAATAACGTAGATGAGACTCATGTATTCGGAACGGAAAGTATCGCCGTTAATCTCCAATATGAACCAACACAATGATTATAGAAGTAGAGCCCTTGCGTTCCATGATCCTGATCACAGGCTCCTCCTCTTATTGTGTCCTCCAGCTGTTGTTGCTTGAATTTCTCCAAAAGATTGAAGCCCGAAAGCAAAGACGTTGGAGGACAAAGCGGACTTGGCAATTTAGCGAGTTTCTTTGCTATGATTTTCCTCCGCTGAATAGTACCCCTACCGCTTCCTTTTATAAGAACATTTGAGTTTTAAGCGAACTCTCGATACATGCATGGTTAGGAGTTCGAGTTAACCCGACAAAAGCTCTTACCGTCCCGTGGAAACTTTCCCGATTTTTGCTTTATTAGGTAAAGCGCTGGTGGCCAGTGGGCGACCGGCGTTCACTGCAGCGCGTCGTTGAAGGCACAATGTCTAGCGCGCCCGGTGCTAGGTGGGATTGGGGTTGCTGGGATGAGGAGGTTTTAAGTGGGCAAATGGCTTTGGTAAGGAAAGGCGGTAGGTAGGCCTGATGCCAGGTAAGCTAGGTTAGGGCGCGGGTTACTTGATTGAGGAGGTTTTTGAAGAGTCTGTTCAGCATGGCTTTGGTAAGGAAAGGCAATGAGTAGGCCTGATGCTAGGTAAGCAGGGATAGTGCAATTTAGGGTTATAACAGTTACAGGTGGTGTTGCACATGTTGTTACATCTCTTGTTACAGTTGATATAGGTCACACCTTGTTGTTACACCTGTTATAGGTCTGATATATACCTTTTTGTTATGGACTGATGTGTTCCTTTGTTACACCTTCTCTGTTAGACTAATATCGCCTTCTCCCTGGATTGTTATCCACCTTCATCCACTCTCACACGCAACCTGTAATGTATATAGAATGAGGGTCGATTGCTTACTTAAAGGAGGATGGGAGAGGCTCAAATCAGCCTAGGATTTGCATGTGAATTCAACTGAACTTTAACTCAATGGTGTCGAAATAGAACTGAACTTAGACACTTCAGTCTATAATTGGAACTAAACTCAACACTGAACTTGGAACTTGACTTGCAACAGAACTCAAAAGTCGACTTGGAACTTGACTTTAGAACCATCACTCGCACATGACTAGGCATTGCATGCCATGCCCACTTGACCTATAAATTGTACATGTATGCATGACATGCATGACACTTGTTATGGATGCATGACACTTGTTTACGCATGCATGCCTTGCATGCCACTTAATACACATGCATGACATGCATGCCAATTGACTTTTACAACTTTGACCTTGTACAACTCATTCAACTTTGACTCTTTGACTTGACCTTTTACAACATGAGTTTAATAGCTCATTGAACTTGACTCTTTGACTTGGAAATTTGAAATTCATCATGGTGGATAGTGTAACACATGCCAACACACTAGATCAATACATTTACATCATTTTCAATACAAGGAAGATTGTTTGTTTCTAGCTCATAGGAATTTTATGTTCAACCTAAATTTTTCTAGATGCCTTGACTTTTTATCATGGCTCACAATGATTGACTAGGCTCATAGAGGTTGTACATTCCCCCTTAATTTTTCTCTAGTCCCACTAGAGTCACCGAGGTTGTACGTTCCCCCTGACATTTTTACTAGTCTGTCTATGCTCACAGAGGTTGTACGTTCCCCCTGATTTTTGCACTAGACAGTCTAAGCTCACAGAGGTTGTACATTCCCCTTGACTTTTTCTTTAGACTCACATCCTAAATTTTTTCTTAGACTAGGATAGACTCACAATATCATATAGCATATCGTTAGTCCTGACTTTTGGTTTGACTCACAAAGGTTGTATGTTCCTCCTGGATTTTTTCAATACCTCACAAGACTAGTTGATTCTCCAAATCTACTTGGCGAGCCTCAAGGTGGCCCATATGGCCTGATATTGGAGAATGATTGTCGATAATGCTAAATTTAACATCATTCACACTAAATCCCCCCTTAACAAAATCATATTAGAGATCGAGCATAAGCCAAAGTTTGCAACCTAGACTTCATCAAGATCTTCTTGAATACTTCATTGACAACTTGAATATATCAATGACATGATTGGAGCTCAGGCATAAACCAAAGTTTGACAGCCTAGATTTCATCAATATCTTCTTGAATACTTCGTTGACAACTTGAATATCTCAATTACATCATCATATGTCCCAATGACACTTATCAAGACCACACTCCATCCAAAATAATCAATCCATGTAGGACACTTACCTCCTTTTGACGACACTCTTGTTGAGTGTCTTAGAGATACTCAATAAAATTCTTAATATCTCTAGTATTCTTGTGGAAAGTCTTCCCAATGTACCTTCATTTTCCATAATAGTAGCATCCTTCCTTCCCTTTGACTTTCATTTTCCAATTGTCGCTACCATGGTTGTCTTAGTATTTTCTTCCATGATTTCCTCTTTGTCTTCAATATTTCTCCTTGGCCTTACCTTTAGTGACATGAGACTATTGCTTGTTCTGCATCTTTATTTCTCTAATAATAATTTTATGCTCCTAAATAAACAAGGAATTAAATTTATCAAAACTAAATTCCTTGCAATATTTTCTTGAATCCCTAATTACTCAAAATTTAGGTCCAAAAACATATGGTAGTCTTAAATTTACAATAGTTAACTCTACGAGCTCTTCTTCCTTCTCCTTGTAGAATTATTTACCATCTAAAGATGTACCTGGTTCACATGGGCGAGGTAATCATAAATTTTGTCAAATGAAAGGTGAATGAAAGAGGGTTAAGAGTGGTGAGATATTTCTCAAGAAAGAGCTTGGTTTTCATTAAATTTATCAAATAAATGGGGGCTTCCCTAGGTTAAGTTTGCTAGATTTAGGGAAATGATGCTCAGGGTGATGGAAAGAGTAAACCCAGGAAAAATCGTTATGGAAAGTTTTAGGGTATGAAAGATGATGGGAACACTAGAGACTAGTGTCTTTTCATTGGGAATATGGGGTCAACTAGGGATTCTCTTAAAGAAGGTAAATAATGGATATTTGGCGATACCTAAGGTAGTCCACTACAAACCTTAGGATATCCTCATATAGGATGAAAATTAGGGTATTCCACTACAAACCCTAGAAAAACCTCCCATGTCCTTTAACAAGATTTAAAAAAGATATCAAGGGAAGTTATTGTTAGATTTTTCAAGCACATATATAACAATGTCAAAATGTTAATTGTTCTTTTATTGTAGCCTTATGTGAATGTTTGTTAATTATTTCTCTCATTCGATGGGGTGGAGGTACAACCAAACAGGTATTTTTCATATATGTCCTCCTCAAGTGAGGGAAGTTTAGAAAGACTAAAGGAAAGTGAGACATCTAGTAGGCCTAAAAGAGGGAGATAAACTAGATGTCAAAAGATTAGAAAAAAACTCCATAAACAAATGGATTTTTTTCTCACGGGAGGGGGGTCATGTTCTTATGGTGATGAGACCATAGGAGACATCGAGGTGCCCTTGAGGTACAAACATCTAGTGAAACAATGGGTACCCAAGGATCTTCCTCATCTAAACACAGATTTTTGTGTGAACGAGAGGATATTTCGGATTTCACCATTAGCATTACACGGTTCGAGGTTGTTTTGCATGGATGGCATAAAGGTGGGTTATGAAAGATGTATTGAATTGATGGAGTATGTCGGACCCTACTACAATTACAAAAATTGGATGCGCTCGGTCCAATATACACGCATTATGTGCATATACGAAGTGTCTGCAAATTATTTACAGCTAAAAGACAATAATCAAAATAAAGGATTGAGTATGTATATTGATGGAAGGCCAAAATCATCATGGAATATTGTAGGGTTTATAAACAGTACACAACCTAGGTCTAGAAATAAACAACCCAATTACGTATTTGAGGGGCGTGAAGGAAATCATGTTTTCGTGTGTGCCATAAAATCAATAGTTGCAGGGGAAGAGTTGTTGATCAATTACAATTTGAATCGAATAGATACAAACATTTTTACTATGGGAGTGGTAAATATAACATTTCACCAAACCTGTAATTAATGAATATAATAACTTATATTTTTGTTAATTAATGTTTTTTGTTAATGCTTCATTTTGAAATAATCAATATAAGGAATATGTTTCATTAAATGACACCATCCTCTAGGCAGCAGGTATACCTCATTTTTAATTATCTTTTTTCAAGAGTCTATTGGTTTCATTTTGATATTAATGGTTTCAATATTTTTGTTGCAGGTTGTTGATCGGGGCAAGTCCCTGATGGATGAGATGACTCCATCGTCGAGGTAGTAGGGATACCCCATTGTAAGTTGTACAAATTAAATATAAGCAATGTGCTTTTTAATTATGTTTTTTCGAGAGTCTATTTGTTTCATTTCAATATTAATGTTTTCAATATTTGTGTTGCAGGTTGCACCTGACCGGAAAAAGTCCCTGAATATAGATCAGAGGACACCATCATCGACCCATCCGGTATAACCCATAGTAATTGTACAAATCAAATATGTTGCATTATTACGATTTTTTGATGAGTCTGTTGGTTTTTTTTCGATATTAATGTTTTCAATATTTTTGTTGTAGGATGCGCCTGATCGGGGAAAGTCCCCAATAGATTAGAGGACACCATCCTTGCTCAACCGGTATAACCCATAGTAATTGTACAAAATAAATATGTTGTATTATTAAATTTTTGTGATGAGTCTATTGGTTTAATTTTGATATTAATGTTTTCTATATTTATGTTGCTTGCTATGTATCCATTAGCATAGAAATCCATAAAAATGGATGTGGATGAGCTAATGTGTGATGATGTCATCGCATCATCACTTAACCCCTTTCAAATGTTAAATAATTCTATAAAAAAAATAAATGCATAAATCCTTCGTTTGGTATTCATTCAGCCACAAATGGAGGATATTAGACAAAAGATTGATTGTTTGACTATGAGAGTTCAGTCATTGAATGTAATATGCGGGATATTTAATTAGAAGATAAATTAATTTATGGTTTTATATTTTCTACTAGTATATGTCATGAACTAAAATATGGTTTGTTTTTACAGGCGTATTTACGTCCACATAATCCTAGTGAGGGGCTTGTTGGTACTATTGATGATACTGATGAGTCTTCACATCACGAGAATCTAACCCCGCGTGCATCTAAAAATGTGCCATTTTTTTTCAACTGAACAATCGGAAACACATAGAAAGACACCCTAGAGGGAAGATGTGGGTGCACCCTCTACTGCTCGACACACTGCAGATCATGCATAACAAGGTCAGGGGGTCAATGCAGCAGAGAGTAGTATTGATATTGCTCAAGCATCATTTCTTGGATATTCCCATGTTATTAGCACGGGAACAGTACATACCACATTTTTGGTGGACGGAAATCCCATTCCCATAAAGATAGAGAAGATCCCATGTATTTAAAAAATGTTTTAACTATTATATATAATCTGATTGAAATTTACTCATAGATCATTCTTTTTAAACTAATGATGACGTGATCGTTTTGTTGGAAATGATGTTTTTTCAAACATCTAAATGATTGGTCACTAGATATCTTTAATCCCACCATCCACACAAGGTGGGATAAACAAAGAAAAAATTTAAAAGATGAGCTCATTAATCGCTTGATTGGGTTCTTCGGTGCTGAGAACTTCAACCGAGGGGAGGTCCTCAAGAAAGTCGTCCAACATATGAAGATTGTGAGGGACCAATATAGGGTTCATCTATAAACAAAACCTAGCTATGAACACCCTCCAATGATTCCAGTAAGGGAGTGGAAAGCCTTGTTGGATGATGGAAGGGAGAGGGATTTATGAAAACAGGGAAAGCTACCACCGGGCACAGGAAGGTATGCAATACTTTGAACAATGTAATTATATGTTTATTAATATTTATTTTTACGTGAAACTCGCAACATCTAATGTATTTCAAAATTTTCATAGGCTTCCAAACACATCAAAGGAAACAAAGGCCAAACTAGAAAAGCATGGCCAGCATAAGCTTGGGACTAGTGGTTATTCGAATCTGGTGGCACGAATTGTAAGTATCAATAACTCAAATATTGTATCCAAATAATAAATTGCATATAAAATTGTTTTTATTTCACCATGAAAGATAAATTGATGATCTTATGAAAAATTGCAGGTCGATCAGTTCAACGAAGTGCCAACGGAGGATGACTTTAGGCTTGGCTTCCAGCATGGATTTGCAGCTATTGTTGAACACTAAAAAATCTTGGGTGTTGGGCCAACACAGTCTTCCAGTGATCCACATTGCGCACAAGTAAATAAAATCAACAAAGTTTATTTAAGATTGATTACTTGTGCAGTCTATTAATTATAATTTTGGCCATACAATATTGAGCCTCTTTGTTTTAAGCAGGAAATCCATAATACACATAATGTTGAGGATGGAGAAATACCATCCAATGAATTTCATGTTGTGCATCCTGGTAATGGATGTATTCATGTGCTACAAAAAACTTAGTATGAATTACATTTGAAAATATTTAATTGCAAATAGTGTATTAATTTTAATCTTTGATGTTTCAACTCCATATCACGCAGAGGGTCATACTGTCAAGATGAGGCTGCAGCTAGACAAGGAGATGAAGTACATTATGTGACCCTGTCAGGTAAAGAGCACCACTCTAATGTTGTTTTTATTAATTAAATACGTGTAATGATATAAACAAAACATATCAATTTAACATTTCTTCATTATTGCAATAGATATTGGCACCTTACTATTATAACCCTAATTTGCACCAGACATACTTACCTGACATCAGGCCATCTCATATGCCTTCTTTGTCAAGCCAGTATTGAACAACTCTTCTTAAAAACACCCTTTTTAAAGGCCCACGTGCCCTGCTCCACTACAGCCCGCGTGTACACTCTAGCTGACCCACTACAACCCGCGTGTACCTACAAAAGCACGAAAAATGGAAAGTTGTTGACGGAACACACAATTTTGGGTAAGTTAACTAAACCTTTCGACCATGCATATCCAGTCATTCGACTAAATACCTAGCTCCTTCTAGCCTATAAAAGAAGGGGTAAGGGTCCCATTTGAAAGGAGGAAAAACATAGTAAAGAAACTCTACCTGAATTCGTATTCCCCTTTGCCCAAGATTCTACAACCATTTTGTGATTTCAACGAAGAAGAGAAGCAAGTGTTTTAACAGTTGGTGCACAGTAAAAGAGGATCCCAGGACCAGATTCGTGGAGCAGTGGTCGGCTTCATCATTGTAAGTTTATTTAGTGAAGTTAATAATAAAGAAGTACTTTTCTCATCCCACCATACGATATTTTTATTGTTTATTGTGTACATGTTGATTAAATCTCTAACCTATTAATCTGTAGATCAAATGCATGTGGAGTTCTTTGTTTGTATTTTGTGAATGCAGGTCATCCTTGGGAGGAGAGTTGCAGTCAAAGAGCGACCAAGCGTGAAGAGGGATCGATATCAAACGTCGGAAATAAGGTATGTTCACTTGATCTTCTTAACTGTGTATATTCTTAAGAATAATGGGGATTAGGTATGGGATGATGGTAAAAAGTAGGAATCTTTAGGTCTTTTCTGCATGCATGATAAAACCCTAAGTGCTAGTCCGTAGGGGGATTTCCCACTCACAAAACTTACAATAACATCTACATCGTGAGTACATGACCCGAAAAACAATAAGACAAGTTGCAGAGGTGACCAGAAGAATTGATAAAGATGTTGTAGAAGATGATCACTTGATTTTTGAATTTGTGAAAAGAAAAAATCCAAAAAAGAAGTGATTGTAATAACATTATGACATTATTTTTTATAATATAAACTAATGTCATGAAATATGTTTTTCCTATAAATGAATGAATGTTATAAGTACTTAATGAATGAATATTGAATGTTTCTTTATGACGAAACACACATATTTGCACATGAATTCATTTATTTTCAAGTACATGCATTAGGTATGGGGAATTGAGAGTGATGTGCGGGGGGGCGGACGGGCCATATGAGCTTCCACCTTCATGTGGTTGTCCCTATTCAGTAGAGAATATTAAACTATTCTTGAAATAAAGAGAAGTTCAATAAGGTAATGCTCTTTATTCTTATGTATTATATATTCGTGTAAATTTTGAAATGCATGTCTATTTATTAAATTCTTTATTATCAATTTAACATTTCATGGTTCGTTGATTTCTACAGGACTTCGCACTAGGAATAGCAACTGATCACTAGCCTATGTGGAGAGGTTGCATCAATTGTACAAAAAGGTAAATAATTAATACTCGTGAATCTATCTTTTTATATGTTGTTTTAGTTATTTACCTTTCATGTGCATTGCAGTGTTTTACTTCATTTATTATATGTAGCTTGTTTTAGCTCCACTAAGTCAATTTCATCCTTACCTATTTCATCCTCATATAGCTCTTGTGCATCTACCCCACCAATAAGGTCGTCCTCCAACATGGTAAGGAATAATCCACATAATTCCAATAAATCTTATAAAACAAATGTCAATATTAATTGCATGTATAACCTCCCATACATGGATACTATTAACCTATAGGATTTTACTAATCTTACAAATGATCCCATATTTCATAATCCCACTTGACCCCCCATGCCTACTAAGCTTCTTTTATATATCTTGAAATTTGAAGGGTGTGCTAGAGAAGACCCTTGAAATCACATAATATCCTTTCACTTATGGTGTTACTCAAACAATATCATTGATGATTATGTTAGATTACAGTTATTTCAATGCTCCCTCACTAGGTTTGTTGCTAAATGGTATATTGATCAACCCATTGGGTCCCATCCTAACTTTGCATCCCTAGAAACAACATTTTTAACCTTCTTTCAATTTCCCATTAGGTATGACAAGGGAGTCAAATTTCTTCTTTCATGATGTGAAACTACCACCACCC
Organism: Picea sitchensis; assembly: GCA_010110895.2. NCBI lineage: Eukaryota > Viridiplantae > Streptophyta > Pinopsida > Pinales > Pinaceae > Picea > Picea sitchensis. Next base: position 193,032 of record SNQJ01S0020237.1, read on the forward strand.
ATATCATAGATCACATCCATGATTGATATAGATGACCTAGCTTATGCAAAATTATTCCAGATGATTCTATTTCCTTGATTGGTTCTTTAAATCAATCATCCCCATTATCGATAAGGATGTTGCATCAACTATGTCCCAAATTGAGGAATAATCTATTTTCAAGGCTTCACAATTAGACCTTACTTATGCCTAATCAGGTTATCTATACACTATACTCCTTGACACCACTCATTCTGATTCAACTTGCCATGATTAGCCTGGGGAATTCAATGTTGTGGATGGGCTTATAGGTTTAGTCACATCTACTTCCAATCCTTATGGAAAACTGAATTTATCTATTGGTACTAGTAGGTCATGAACCATTATGGTGGAGAACATCCTATGTTTTTTCTACCTCCATATGGGAAAACTAAAATTTCCAACAACCCATTTCATCATTCACACTCATTCTCACATGTTGAATCTAGTACATTTCACTCAATTCCTCCTACACAACTCATGCTCATGGTCCTTCCTATAGTGGAATTGTATGTAGTATCGCATAATCTTCCTAAATGTATCCTCCAAACCATAACCCTTATTACCCATTCCCTGGTCCCCCGTCACCATAGGTATAAATGCCTCAACCCCACATGAATCATGTTCAACAAGGTCCTCCCACACAAAGGTAGGTTGTTGCCCAGTAAAATGCACCCAACCCTCCAAATGTAAAAAAACCTCCCAATCCAATTTCTAATTATGGGGTAAATTCTAATCCAACAAACCAAAATTAGGTTCCCAATCATTCTCCCAAACAAGGTAAGAATCCTTAAACATCGGAAAAACCACCCTTCTTTATTGTATGGGGTCTATGGACATTGCACTCATCATTGCTAGTTATTGCCTATGGTAAGTTTTATGTTGGAAGAAGAAACTAAGCATGATTTTTCCAATGCCTCCTAGGGTCCAATGAGTATTGAACATACGCCACATCCTATTTACGAACCCATGGTGTTAAAAAATCCCTTTACATTGCAAGAGTTTGTAACAACATATTCAATGAAACCTCATCCCAATCAACCATCTACATATAATCCTCCTATAAATCCATTATTCCAAAATATATATTTTAATTCGATGTATTTTAACCTTCAAACTTCATGAAATCACTATGATATGCCACTTGAACTTACCCATTTTGATAACGAAAACAAACCACCCTTGCTTAATAACCCCTCGAAAATTCCACAATTTGTTTTTGTATTATGCTCCAAAGGCACCAAAGGTGTCTTTGTATCGTACTGCTCATAACCCTCATGCAAGGGAAACACATAAATATAGTGTTGTAGATGAATTGGCATAGTCTTACATTGCCATGTCTACCCTTAGGGTACTTTACAAGTACCGCACGCACAAGAATTCCTTGATCACATCTTTCGGTGCAATAGAACATTATGTTGCTCGATTGATTACCTCCAACTCATATTGGAAAGATCCTCATTTTCCTTCTTCAATTTTGTTTTAGGTATAGGTAACCATCAAGAACCCAATTTTCCATTGATGCATAATTGATGAGGGTGCTTCCACATGTGTCATGTCCACACATGTTTGGAAGAATATATATCTCTAGAGTTGATTCAACGACTCATGTCACTTTGTGCATATGATGTTCATCCTTCAAAACCACAATACATTTTGTAAAATGTTCATGTTGAACTTACTAGTAAGATTTTCTTGATTGATATTTAGGTTGTTGATACCCAACTCAATTACAACATTCTATTTAGACAATGTTATATGTATTCCATAAAAACTGTTGTATCAACAATATATATTCTCATGATGTTTCCCCATCAAGGAAATCCCGTGACTATGTATCAACTTACACCATCTCCCCATATAGTTTTGACTCATATTCAACTTGTGAATACATTGTTAGTACCCATCCATAGCCAGTTCAGAAATCAATTCCTCAAACTCGTGCCAAAAAAATAAAAATAATTTAAAGGGAAAGAACAATAAATATTGGGGTACCAACCCTCTAGAGTCAATTCTGACCACTTAAAACAACACGCCTAAAAATATGTTCATCCTTGAGCCCATTTTGATGTCAATGACCACACTACCCAGTAGTTCTTAGAGCTCCCAACATTGTGACATATGATTTACCCTACATAAGAGATCTTTGATAAACCGATTCTAGTGGTTTCTACGAGAACACATTAGAAGTCCGACCAAAAAGTGCTTAGTTGTCCCAAATGTTTTAGAGGACAATACCTTCAACCTTAGACATTTTCACCTAGTCTTTTTCTAAGAATTTTGTTATGCTATGCCTTCTAATTAGGTATCATCAATGAAACAAATTCTCCTACACACATGTTCTCTAATGAGAGTCATTTAGGTTGAATGTCGGTACTCCATACCATTACTCATTGTCAACTAGGTGCATGTACTTTTCAAAAGTGAACATGTATGTTTTCACTCATGCAATGTAATTGCTCTCACAATCAAGTTTCTATTTTCCTTCTAATGTAATTTGATCCATATTTTCCCAAGAAATTTTTTATTATAGTTGAGGCAACATTTCTCTCAAATTTACCCTTTTTATGTCCCTCCATATATATATTAACTCTAAGGTATTTCTTTGATTATGTCATAATCATTGACCTTGTGTACATTGTTTTGTGGTACAATCAATAGATAATTGTACTTATTTTTCTTATTTTAAGTTACATCTCAAAAATCTTCATCTACCTTTTTTTACTACTCTTCTTTAAATTCTTATTATTGCCTACTACTTTATTATTAGCTTTTTATTGACTTTCTTTTTGTTGTGTCTCCAAACTCTTCTCATGTTTTCTCATTTCATGTTTATGGTGTATTCAATAGAGAATTATACTCATTTTTCTTGCTTTAAGTTACATCTCAAAAATCTTCATCTACCTTTTTTTCCTTTACTTCTTTAAATTATTATTATTGCTTACTACTTTCTTGTTAGCTTTTTATTGATTTTAGTTTTGTTGTGTCCCCAAAATCTCTTCATGTTTTTTCATTTCATATTTATGGTGCATTCAATAAAGAATTATACTCATTTTTTTTTTGTTTTAAGTCACATCTCAAAAATCTTCATCTACCTTTTTTTACTACACTTCTCTAAATTCTTACAATTGCCTACTACTTTCTTGTTATCTTTTTATTAACTTTATATTTGTTGAAGTTGGTTGGATTGTTGGTGTCTTGCATTCTATATAAATTTGACTATCTTTAATAATTGGTATAAATAGATTGTGCTTTAATTTATTGGTTCATTTTCTTATAATAAAAAGTGTTAGTATGTTTCTTGTGTCTTGCATTTTATATAAATTTGATTATCCTTAATAATTGGTATAATGATGATTATTCAAAGAACTAATTTTATATTGAATTGTTTTGCACATTGTTATTTTCATTCAAAGTATGATGCATAAACATCAAGCACATATAAACAGAATGGTGATCTCTTTCTCCCCTTTTGTCTCCCATCCATTAGGCACAACTACATATAATTTCCACGTTGTTGTTCAATATATGGAAAATTAATTTTTTTATTAAAATAAAAAGAAAGTACAACATATCTCGTGAAAGACATGTTACAAAAATTTTGGAACATAACATACATATGGTAATATCTTTCTCCCCTTTTGTCTCTCATTCATTAGGAAAAACTACATTTGATTTCCACATCATCATCATCATCATCATCATCATCATTATTATTATTATATCATCATCATTATCATCATCATTATTATCATTATTATTATTATTATTATTATTATTGAAAAAAAAATTATTAAAATACAAAGAAAGTACATCATACCTTGTGAAAGGCATATTACAAGATTTTTGAACCTAACATACATCTTTTATGAGGCCATGTGGCAAAAGCTCCTCACTTTTCAAGAAGCACTACAAGTGGAACTCAAAAGAAATTTATGATGTAGTAAGTTTTTGAGCACTTTATGCGAGTGCATATAAAAGGAATCGTAATCTCTTACTATCATTTTTCCTCTTGTCCATCAGGTACAACTACATATAAAATCCACATTATTATTATTATTATTATTAAATATATGGAATTTCTTTTATTTATTAAAATATGAAGAGTACATCATACCATGTGAAAGACATATTACAAAAATTTTGAAACCTAACATACATCTTTCATGAGGTCATGTGCCAAAAACCCTATTACAAAATTTATGTAACTTAGCATACATATTCCTCTTGATGCATAGTTTTCCTAAGAAAAGATGCATTGTTTCTAGTTTCTTGAGTCATATGACCTGAAATTTGATCATATTTATCGTTTTTAGTTTTTGACCCTATTATTGGAGGAGTCTTCTTTGTTGGCCACAAGCTCCTCAGTTTCTCAAGTTTTCCAGTTTTCCAAGAAGTACTAAAATGGAACCTAAATAAAATAAATGTGTTATGTTAATGGATATTGGATTCCTAAGATGATGTTTTCTCTAATCTCACACACAACTACTAAGGCCTCCCCTATCCTCCCACTCTTCTCGCTTTTGGGAGGGAATTAGTTGCAACTAAGTTGAATCTCTCGTACCCTTTCTCTAGAAGTTTAGGCTTGTCCTTCCTTTAGGAATTTAGGCTTGTCATGATGAAAAAATCCTTTATTTTTTCTTTTCTCACTCTATTACTTGGTGATTGATGACTCCATTAGTTTTTTTTCCAGAGCTAAGGTAAAATAATTGGAATCCCATTTTCTTTTTCCTTTTTGTCTTCTCTTTTCTCAAGAGAACCACATTTCTCCATGATATCCTTGCATCACCATACCTTGGGTTTGAGGATTCCTTTGAGTAGATATTATGGTGCATGCACCTATACATGTGCGTAGTTACATCCACTAATTATGGAATGCATTACCTTAATATGGGGGAAATCATCATAATGTGCAAAACCCTCCCAATCCAATTGTGCCTAATTGTGGGGGAAATCTTAATCCAAAAAACCCAAATTACGTTCCCAATAATTCTCACAAGTAAGGTAAGAATCCTTAATCATAGGAAAAGCCACCCTTGTTCATTGTATGGGGTCTATGGACATTGCACTCATCATTGCCCGTTATTACCTATGGTAAGTTTTATTTTGGAAGAAGCAACTAAGAGTGATTTTGTCAATTCCTCCTAGGGTCCAATGAGTATTGAACCTACTCCACCTCCTATTTATCAACCCATGATGTTACAATATCCCTTTCCATTGCAAGGGTTGGTAGCAACATATTCAATGAAACCTCATCCCAATCAACCATCTAGATCTAATCCTCCTGAAAATCCATTATTCCAAAAAATATATTTTAATTCGATGTATGTTAACCTTCAAACTTGATGACATAACTATGATATGCCACTTGAACTTACCCATTTTGATAACGAAAACAAACCACCCTTTCTTAATGCCCCCTCGAAAAATCCACAATTTTTTTTTATTATTCTCCAAAGGTACCAAAGGTGTCTCTGTATCGTACTACTCATAACCCTCATGCAAGGGAAACACATAAATATAGTGTTGTGGATGAATTTTCATAGTCATCCATTGTCATGTCTACCCTTAGGGTACTTCGCAAGTACCCCATGCACAAGAAGTCCTTGATCACATATTTTAGTGCAATAGAACATTTTGTTGCTCGATTGATTACCTCCAACTCATATTGGAAATATACTCATCTTCCTTCTTCAATTTTGTTTTAGGTATAGGTAACCATCAAGAACCTAATTTCCCATTGATGCATAATTGATGAGGGTGCTTCCACATGTGTCATTTCCACACATGTTTGGAATAATATAGATCTCTAGAGTTGATTCAATGAATCATGTCACTTCATGCATATGATGGTCATCCTTCTAAACCACAAGAAATTTTGTAAAATGTTCATGTTGAACTTGCTAGTAAGATTTTCTTGATCGATATTTTGGTTGTTGATACCTAACTCAATTACAACATTATACTAGGAAAATGTTATATGTATTCCATTAAAATTGTTGTATAAAAAATATTTCTTCTCATGATGTTTCCCCATCAAGGAAATATCGTGACTCTATATCAACGTACACCATATCCCCATCTAGTTTTGACTCCTATTCAACTTGTGAATACATTGTTAGTACCCATCCATAGCCATTTCAGGAATCAATTCCTCAAACTCATGCCAAAAAAAATAAAAATAATGTAGAGGGAAAGAACAATAAATATTGGGGTACCAACCCTCTAGAGTAAATTGTGACCACTTAGACCAACACACCTAAAAATATGTTCATCCTTCAGCCCATTTCGATGTCAATGACCACACTACCCATAGTTCTTGGAGCTCCAAACATTGTGACATATGATTTACCCTACATAAGAGATATTTTATAAACCAATTATAGTGTTTTATATCACTCTCCTAGAATCTACAAAGTAATGAAATAAATTTTTCATTTTTTTAAGTAATGCAGGGTCGTCGGATATTCGACCCCTCGAAATTTCCATCTTACGGAAATGCCATATGTCCGATGCCATATGGCGGCAGATATTTGACGACACAGTGACATGAATATATGACTCCATGAATATTCCGTCTGAAGGCCACGCCATAGGTCCGACGCCCCTATGAAGTCAGATATCTGATGCATATGGTGCAGTATAATCGACATCCCAACCATTGAATCGACAGCTATGGAGGTCGGATATCCGACAGCAATAAGGGAAGGATGATCGATGGCCCAAGAACTGATCCGACGGCTATGGACGTCGGATAACTGACCTATGTTATTGCGTGTCGAATAATCGACCATGTTCCACCGACACTTCAACAAAAATAATTATGTCGAATGTTAGACGCGTAACTGTCAAATTTCAGACAAATTAGTAGTTGGATTTTGGGTACAAATGTAGTTGTGAGAAGAGGCGGAAGCTTGGTTGCTTGGAATCAGAAAATATTTCCAATTGCATAATTATTCTTCCAACTTGGAAGCTAGTATTTACATATACCATTTGCAAGGAAATACTTTTACACGATGGGACCAGTTGAAGCAAGTGAATCACATCAATAAAAATAATATCACTTGGAAGTAGTTTAAGAGATATTTCCAATAGCATTATCTTTCAGAACATCACTATGACAAAAATATGCAAGAGTTATTTGAACTCAAGCTAGGAAATATGACAATGAATGAGTATAAGAGGAAATTCTTGGAATTGTTAAGATATGTGGGTTTTATAAAATATGAGAAAGTGAAAATAGAGAGATTGTTTAGTGGACTTCCATCCATATATAAGGAGAAAATACAATTTGATGAGCTTGAGACTCTAGAAGAGGCCATAAGGAAGGACTCTAGAAGTCATGGAAGGGAAAGAATAAGGAAAAAAAGGAACAAAGGATTAAATGTTACAGACATCCTTCTTTTAGGAGCAGTCCTAATGTATATCAACAAATCCATGAATCTCAAAGTGAGTCAAATATGGAAGAATATTCAGGGAAAATACCAATACCACTAATCAAATTTTGGGGATGTAAAGGAGAGAACTTATATAGGTATTTCCCTCATAAAGAAGACACAATGAGGACTATTCACAAACTTTAGGAAGCCACTACAATTGAAAACATGGGTAGAAATATTCCAAGGATATATGCAGCCCTAAAATATTGACGGGTAGAACATCAATTGAGGAGCTCGATCCCGAAAAACCTTCATTTAGGCCCTCAAAATGGCCCCGGAAGTTAAAACTGCTAAAAAATAGTAAATTGCCAAAATTGTCAGAAAACTGTTTTGAGCCAGTTAGAAAAGGTGGGTGGCCACTGATATCCATCTGGATCATGTATTTTGGGAGATTCTTGATTTTCCACCCAAGAGAGACATAGATTTTTATATTGATATAATGCTTGGATCTTCCCTAGTATCCAAAACTCCTTACAAGATGAGCACACCATAGTTTAAGGGATTGCTAATGCAGCTAGAGGAGTTGTTGAAGAAAGGGTAGATATGCCCAAGTATCTCACCTTGGAGTGCACAGGTTCTCTTTGTGAAGAAGAAGGACGGGACCTTGAGACTATGCATTGATTTTAGATAGCTAAATAAATTCACTGTGAAGAATAAATACCCTCTTCCTAGGATTGATGATCTCTTCGACCAAGTAAAAGGAACAAAGGTATTTTCCAAGATAGATTTGAGATCAGGTTACCATCAAATGAGAATCGAAGATGAGGATATCAGTAATACAACTTTTAGAAATAGATATGGGCATTATGAATTTGTGGTAGTGCCATTTGAATTGACAAATGCACCAGATGTCTTTATGTGCTTGATTAATGGCATAATCAAGAATTACTTGGATAAGTTTGTAATATTATTCATGGTTGATATACGTGTATATTCAAAGTCATAAGAAGAGCATGAGAAGCACTTGAGTATGGTGCTACAGGTGTTAAGAGAGCATCAACTATATGCCAAGCTAAAAAAATGCTCATTTTATCATAAGAATATTCATTATTTGGGGCATATCATTGCATAGGAAGGCATAGCAGTGGATATAGAGAAGATTGAATCCATTAAAGGATGGAAAATGCCAAGAACTATTACAAAGGTCAGATCATTTTGGGGATTAGCTAGATACTACAAGAGGTTTATTAGAGGATTTTCAAATATTACACATCCCATAAATTCTTTGTAAAAGAAGGGGACAAAATTTGAATGAAACTCCAAGTGTGAATAAAGTTTTCATCTTTTGAAGGAATGAGTTACGAGTGCACCAATTATTGTTGATCCAGCTAAGGATTTTGTTGTGTGTATTGATACATGCAAGGAAGGAATTGGTGGAGTCCTTACACAAAAATGGAAGTTGAAAGAGAATGAGAGGAACTATGCCACACATGACTTGGATTTAGCAACCATAGTTCATGATTTAAATATGTGATCCGTAGGATCTTTTAATGACTTATGGTTGAGTTTTAATTTTGCATGCGTTAATTAACCATTTGAGAAACTTAGTGAAAGAATGAGAAAAGAAGAGGAATTATAACAGCCATAGACATATGTGCATATATGAAATGCAATAAAAGATAGCAAACCATAACACGCAGATTGATAATGGAGTTCGGCACAACTTTGCCTACGTCTCCGGGCCTTTTTTCTGTAGGGGAGGCTTCTTTATTTCTGTTCAAATGCTCAAAAGTACATCGCTGCAATGTCAAATGGCTACAAGACTGATTTGGTCATGTTCTTCCAGATCTCTAGAACCATACAAAGAAAATGGCACGCACAACGGACGTCCGGAGCTCCCAGAAATGGTCCAACAACATCTCCTCCTCAAAAGCGTCTCTGCCTCAAAATGGCTTTGGATTGGCTTCTCTTCAGCATTACTCTGTTCTGACTGCTCCAATGGCTTCAAAGCGTCCAAAAACCCCTGTCTGGGCTCTTTCGACACCTCAATCGGTCGAAAAACGAAGAAGTTAGGCCTCCTGGAAGTCTTCCTCTTCAAGCTTGCTGTCTCTACATCTACAAATTGCACCCCTTTCAAATGAACCTGTCACACACGCAATAAATAGCGTGAAAACCCAGCACCGGACGCAACTGCGCCAACGGTGCAAACCGTAGGACGGTTAGGGCTCCTCCAGCCCCTAACCGCCTAGCACCTGGGCACATGGGTCATATAACCGCGCGTGTTGGCAAAAAGGGGCTAACGGTCAAAACCATGCCAACCGTTTGCATAAACTCCTCACGCTCTCCGGATGAGGTCACATGGCACACCATAAAACCGCGGGCTATACATATAAAACCCCGTGCACCCATTTCGCGGTGTACAAGGGTCATATGGGTTAAAGTAATGGAACCGTGGGCTATATTTGAAATAACTCCCGCGCATATTAATCAACGGTATGGTCATATGTTCCGATGTATAAAACCGTGGGTCGGGGCTAAGCCTCGGCCCGACCCCCCGCCATGCAACACATAGTTTGATTTTAAATACATTTAAACCCATATACATTACAAGTAACATCCAGTGGTCCGTTGGTCGGACGATCGTTGCGAAGGCGCTATGTGGTGGGGGAGGTCCGGGGGTCGAACCCCATGGACTCCAATAATTTTACACAACAACCATAAACCAATAAATGGGTGCCACGTGGCAGCCCATGATTGGGCCACGTGGCACCTTACCATTAGCCAACGAAATGACATGTGTCACCATCTGATTCGACAACTGTGAACCAACAAAAACTTGCCACGTCACTTCTGTACGGCCCTGCCACATCAGCTGTACGGACTGTACAGTTAGCAATTTTTTTTGCCTATTTGACTTATCGGACAGAACATGATATCTTCTCCATACGGAGCCCGTTTGACAAAGTAAATATACCGTCGGAATCAGGAAGACGAGACGGACACAATGGCATAGGTTTCGTCGCATTCCGAGCACTTTCATTTTTGAGCATTTTTCAAGCCCTGACAGGCTTCTAGATCCGATTTCGGATCACACCTCCCCACAATAAGACCTTTTGGTCCCCAAAAGGTTACTGACCAATCAACAAGCTCGGGATAGGCCACCCGGCTTGCTCTCTGTCTCTGAACTCTGTCCTGTGCACTTGTCTCATCAAGATCAACTGTAACATAATCATGACAACTGACAGTATATTGTTAGCCATTTGAACCCTGTTACATCTTACTAAATCTGCTATCATCCATGTAGAAAACATTGCTAATGATAGCATCAAAAATATGACTACAAATGAACTGATATACTTAAAATATCTGCACGACATGAGCTTATCTTGAAGCAACTTATGATTGATTTTCCATTCAACAACCATATTTTGTTCTTGCTTAAGATTAATTACTTCATTTGAAACAATTATTGGTTTATTGCATACTTGCACTGCATTCGTTAATTGTTCCATTGTTTGAAGTGTTTTATTTTATTTAACATGATGAGCATGAACCACATAATCATGACCTGCTTTAGTGAATTGATATTGATTCTTTGTCCTGTAGAAGATTGTCTTACGATCAAATAAGTATGGACTACCTAAGATCATTCCACATTCTCTTAATGACACAACATCACAAGTTACTTCGTCC